>JALRMF010000297.1:0-64565 GCA_026120015.1 Dendrostoma leiphaemia | reverse complement strand
ATTATTAGGAAAAAAAGCGCTAAAATTATTATTTTAAGCGTTTTTACTACTAATAATAAGCTTAAAACTATTTTTAATGTTATTAGAAATGTTAATAAAAGCTTTAACAAAGTTATTCTAATTATTTTTATTATTAAAAATAAGCAGCAAAAAGTTAACTTTAAGCACATTAGCATTAGCAACTTTTTTATTATAAATAAAAAAAGATATTTACTAATAGTAAAGAAAATAAATAAAATATTAAAGGTATTTTATTTAATGCTTAATTAAATGCAAATTTTATTATGCTTATAAGAAAGATGCTTATAAATACTTTTAGTAAACTTTTTCTAATAAGCGCGTAAATAAGTAAAAGGCATCTAAATGTTGCTAAAAAGCTAGGAAAGGTTTATAAAACTGTTTTTAGGCTTGTTAGCTATTGTTAGAAAGCTTAAAAAAACTTAGGCAATGCGCGGGTAAAATTGGTAATAAAAAGTTAAGTATAAGGTAAAGAAAAGAAAGTTAAGTAGAGGGTAGTTTTCCTACAGCTAACTTATAACTAAAGGGTATATAAAAACTATATACTTATAACTCTAACCTTATTAAAACTAATACTATAAATAGCGCTCTAAAAGCTTATAAACAGAGCGCACCTTTTAACTTTATATATATACACTTTATAAAATAATATTAATTCACATTTTAAACAGTCTATTGAGACCTTGCTTTTCTTTCCTAATAAGCCTTATAGTTTATTTCTACACTTAGGCATCGCAACCCCCTTAGGCAGGACTTGAGTCACTACAAATGCAATCCACAAGGCATGCAGCTTTGGCGGGAACGCCCGAGAAATCAGACTAGTGAGCATAGGGAGGACAAACCCGCAGACGCCATGCCAGACACCGACAGCCCCCAAGTAGAATTTCATCATCTGACCGACGACGGCTTGCAGCTGATGCCTAAACTGTGACGCATGCCTAATGGCAGCCCAGGCTCTCCCAAGTTGACCTTGCAGTGCTGGCAGGACAGCATCCGCGAATGCCGCAGCACGTGGACTCTGTGGCCCTGGGGCGGGAGGTTGCTGCTGGTCTGCATTTGCCTGTTGGTCCATCTCGATGTTCTTGGGATCGCGATCACTGTAAATGTTGTTCTGTTGGCCTTGTGTTAAGGATTTTCAAGAAAATCTCGAAGTGCCTAGGTAGATATTGTTACTTTTACCGCTTAAACTGTTAATTGTCACAAGAGACTCCACAGGATACATCAAGCACGGTAGAGTCCATCGACTTTTGAATATTGCAGTGTGGGCCAGGCAAAGCAGCTCCCGCCATTCGGAGACTGCGCTCTAGCCTTTGATTGCAGAAAGCCTATCGAAGGGCTTTAATCTCGAGGTAATATTCTGAGTTGAGCGATAAAAGACGTGTTGTCTTGTTCTTTGTGAGACACAATCACTATTGTTGGGGGGAGGCTCAATGTCATGTATATGAGTTCTGAGTCAATTGGTTTTGTGAGATCGCGGCTGAGCCTTGTGAACAGAGACAAAGAAATGCATACACATTTTCCAGGGGAGCTTGCAGGTATTCCCCGCCAGCATAACGACCAGTGCTCACTTGCGTAAGTACTGTGTACGGAGGTGCCAGGGTAATACAACCGGGTTGCGTCGTACAAATCTTACTCAGGCGGACAATTCTCTCTGAGATGAGGATTTGATCAAGTTTGAAGCCCGATCGAGCAGACAGGATTATGGAGAGTTAAGATGATCGGCTGCGTGATCGGAACATGACACCTACTTAAGTAGGTAGCTTGGGAGGCTGGTGGATGAGACCAGACTTCACGAATATTGCGTGCAACAAGGCACTTGATTTAATTTGACACTGGTGAGTACAATGCATTAGTGTCGTGAAATATGGCGCATGGGCAGATATAAATATAGCACAAGATAGTGCCAATATCGCGACCGTTATCATGCATGCGAAGGTCCGTTCAGCCCTTCAATTCATACTGAAGATAACAGACTTAGACCCTCTGAGGCTCATCGTCGAATAACCAAGTCAATTAGCGTAGCCGATGAGTTTCTCGACGGCCTCACTGCTCAGAATTCCATCGAGAGCCGAGAAACCAGTCAAGAAGGAAATCTCCGGCGTCCGATGTTGAAACGCCCCGAGGCCGTCTATATCTGATGAGAGCAACAGATACGTCTAGGCCCTTGTTCAGATTCCTAGAAAGATTTGTGCATAGATGCAGCAACCTCTTCACTCGGACCAGTCTACCATACACACTCCCTCTAGTGCATCAACAACCCCCCATTGGCACAAACAACCTGCCCAGTACACCACGCCGCATCCGGCGTACACAACATGCCTACGATACCGGCAATCTCAGAGGTATAAGCGGGCCTACCACCGCCCGTCCTGGCCTCCTCGACCACCTCGTCGGCGTCGATGCCCTTCCTCGCCCGCATGAGAGGCGCGTGCTCGATCCAGCCCTTGATCCCAGCCTTGAACTCGTCCGAGTTGGCCGCATACATCGGACCCTCAACGGGGCCCGGGTTGATGGCGTTGACCGTGGCCCGCTCGCTCAGCTCCCTCGCCCACACGCGGGTCATGGCCTCGAGCGCCGCCTTGGACCCGCCGTAGACGGACTGGCCCAGGAACCCGCACTCTGACGAGATGGACGACAGGTTGACGACCCGCCCGGAGCGGTCCGTGGGCAGGTACGGCACCGCGGCCTTCATGAGCAGCAGCGGGCCCAGGACGTTGACGTGGAACGTGGCGTCGAAGTCCTCGACCTTGACGTCCGGCAGCTTGTCGTTCTTGGCGACGCCCGCGTTGTTGACTATTATGTCAATCTGGAATTTGGCATCCGGACTCGGCGGCGAGGACAGGAACTTGTCCTTCGTGGCGGCTATGAGCGCCGAGGGTCCCTGTGGGGTGCCTAGGTCCGCTTGCACGCCAAGGGTCTGGATGCCGTATTTGCCCTCGAGCTTCTTCGAAAGCTCCTTTGTAAGTGAGGTCGAGGACTTGGATGTGTAGTTGAGGATGAGGTTGCACCCTTTCGAGGCTAGATTCTCTGCGATGGCTGATCCGATGCCTATTGCGCGTGAGTGGGGAGCCCATGAGTGAGAGAGACAGTATTCGTGTGTTTTACAATACCTCGTGATGCACCAGTCACTATTCCCAATTTTCCTGCTAATACTCTGCCAGCCATGTTGCCGGTATTATGATTGAAGTGTCTACCTCAGGAAGTCGTCAAAGGCTCGGTCTGAGTCGAGTGACCAGCAATACAGTAAGTACGGTGCAGGTATGTGAGTAGGTGGAGGCGTTGTTTGACTTAGAAGGCCAGGGCGGCTTGTCAATGCCGGATACCATAGAAGAGAACGAAAGCTTAGGAAATGCCGAATCAGCACCTGTCAAGCAATATCGTGGGTTTCCCAACCCTCCCTTTTGTATCGGTGTCCCGCTTGACCGAGGTGATATAAGTCCAGGTCGTCGTGGGTCCACAAGCGCTATGCCCCGCTGTCGTCAACGGGTCCAGGGGGCCCCGTCACCCCTGTAACCAAGTCGACGTTTAGGCGCTCCAGTCGGGTCAAACTGCGCCGGCTGCCGGCAAAGACGACGCACTGCAGTGTTCGGATGTACCAAGTACCTGTACCCTGTACCTGGGTAGTTCACTCAGAGCACTTGAGCCGCCCAGTGCCCCTCCAACTTTCAGTTACTGCGGGTCCGGTTCTGCAAGGCTGACTGGCTGCGGCGTACGAAATAGAAATCCACCCCGGCGACTCTTTACAGCAGACAGCTCTGCTTTGCGACCACGCCGTGCACGCGACAATAGACGACACAAGACGGCATACACAGGACAGACACTCCACATACACCTACACATACACGCCAACCACCGCCCGCCATGGACATCCGACTGCTCAGGCCGTCGGACCTGCCGCTCATCCAACACGCCAACCTCGAAAACCTGCCCGAGAACTACTTTCTCAAGTACTACCTGTACCACGCGCTGTCATGGCCCCAGCTCAGCTTCGTGGCCGTCGACGTCGCCCGCCCCAAGAAGACACCCTATGACTACCCCAAGATCGTCGGCTACGTGCTCGCCAAGATGGAGGAGGAGCCCGCCGACGGCGTCCAGCACGGCCACATCACCAGTCTCAGCGTCATGCGGACGCACCGGAGGCTGGGCATTGCTGAGAAGCTGATGCGCCAGAGTCGTATGTCGTTTCCATTTCTGCTGCTGCCGCCGCCACTTCCAATCCCGCAGCTGCCAAACCCCCCACAAACAGAGACAGACGGGGGACAAGGTGCTAACACGTGACCAACAACACAAACAGAACTAGCTATGGTCGAGACCTTTGGCGCAATGTACGTCTCCCTCCACGTGCGCGTCTCCAACAACGCCGCCATCCACCTCTACAAGGACACGCTGGGCTTCCAGAACGAGAAGACCGAGGCCAAGTACTACGCCGACGGTGAGGACGCCTACAGCATGCGCCTGGACCTGAGCGCCATCCGGGAGCAGATCCAGGACCAGCTGGACGCCGAGGAGGGCAGCGAGGGCGTCGACGAGGGCGAGGCCGTCGGGGACGTGGGCAGCGACCCGGCCAAGAAGAAGTCCAAGAAGAAGGGCGGCGCCGCGAACGGCGGCGAGAAGAAGGAGGACAAGAGGAAGGTCAAGGTCGGCAGGGGGCTGGGCGTCGGCGAGCTGGTGGAGAGGGATGAGAGCAAACACACTTCATGATCAAACTGGGCGGAGAGAAGACTTTTGTCTTGACGACGACCAGAAGTTGATCCTGTACCCAAAACCCTCGTTGAGGTGCTCACGGCCTGGGCCTTATACTGTTGTAGGCCGGGCGGGAGGAATACCCCTGCCTTGCTTCGAGGACCATTTGGGGGAGAGAGTATGCATGTCGCGGCGCTTGGCGTGGGCGTGCACAGTATGTTTACCTTGGGGTCATAAAGGGTACTAGAAGGGGTAGACAAAAGACTGGAAGAATTGTATGAGGGTCAAAATTCGAGAATCTGAGCATCACAGACATCATTTGTACAGCTCGTGCGAGCGTCTCCAGTTACAAGTGGCCTGGTACAGTGTGATAAGATTTGGCACAACCGTGGCTGCATTGTAAGCTATATGGAAGACTACAATCACTGCTGACAGCTCTCGCTCCTTCTCTTTCTAATATTTAACAAGCCATTTGACTGCTTTACTGACCCCAGCTATGTTCAGGTCTCAAAGCAGTAATGGGGGTGGACCAACGTGCCTGAATCCACATAAGCCTCCCCCCCCCCCCCAAAAAAAACCCCCCTTTACTACAGTGTGTGAATGGTACTTGGACCCTCTGAGTTGGCTGGCTCAATTTGGGTCTCTGGATTCACAAGACTGTGTTGTGTACCATGAGAACTTACATTGATTCGTTTGCGACCACTGATCGGCTGCTACACCAGTAAGCGCCCGTGGAGTCGCCTGCGCAGGACAAGTTTGATCGGATCTCTAAGAAGCCCAACGCACCGTTGGTTCTGCAACTTCTTTCGTTTTGGACATTACTGGGCTGCTGTCGCGAGACATCTCCTGAGCTATAGTGGCGGGCCTCGGTCGCATCGCCTTTGCCGGTGTGTCGAACGCACTTGAAGTGACCAACACTCTCGCAAATATCAATATTGACTTCTCGCTCATCAAAGTTGATCCCCCGCACGGAGTCTCGAGACGTCGGGCAGGTTCTCGCTCCTGGAAGGCGAGAGACGGCTGAAGATGCAACTCTACACACCACAGCTCGAAGACTCGGTGCAATCCTCGAGTCGATACTTCCGAAGACCCCTCAACTCATCAGGTCGTATGGTCTCCGGGCATCAGATGGGCGAAGAGGTCCTTCCAGCCCAGGGAGAACCACTGAAAGCTATCTTCCGACCTGACGGCAGGCGTATGCGGGTCGTTTTGGGGTATACCACAAGGTAGTCCCGAGATGGACGAACACGAACATTGGTGGGGCCCAATGAAGCACTTCGAATACTGGACAGGCGATACTCGAGTGGCAGCCATCTTCCTGCGCCTGGACCGGCCTATGCCCACAAAGGATGCTCGTATCCTTCCGAGAATTATTGTTGATGTTTGAGGAAGACAACATCAACTCCAAGAAACTCACTCGCGAGACTTTTTGAATGATTCTCTGCCGGAGGTCAAGCATATGTCGAGTCGCTGCGGGCATACACGACGATTCACTCAGTGTACACTACTTTGAACCAGGCCACCATCGACGTTCGGGTTCTCCAGAGGCCATTGACGGGAATGAAATGGGCGGACTCGTTGTTCCGGGCCAGATCCTCTCCGAAGACCAGTTACTTCCTCCCACGGCGGAATGGCTTCCGGGAGCTGGGTCGGGCCATGGCCAGGGAGCCCAGGGACCCCGAGGCATCGCAAGGGAACCTAACAGCGCAAGCCCCCCCTCATAGCAGCCTCCCCAGAAGAGGAAGAGGAAGAATTCCCGCATGAATCCCATGAGGAGCCACAAGGGAGCTTGTTCGAAGACGCCATGGTCCCGCTAGATGCAGATGTTGACATTTCCAAATTCACACCTGCATCTGGGCCCCGCCAAGCTTCCCACTCAACAAGACTTGCTAAACGTTATAGGACCAATCGAATTGAGGGTGTCACAATCGTTTTCTAGTACCCTCATGCTCGAGAACTCGTTTGATACAGCGCCAGATCTTCTTACCAATGTCATAGCCATGTCCAGTGGCAACTCGTTCTTCATAGTCGCTTCGCTGTTGTCTGATCCGCAGTCAGTACCGTCTAGGCACAAGGTTCAGCATGTTATGGAAATGTTGGTCGTGCTGGCACCGCATTCTTGGTCGCCACTGTCCAACCGAGAATGATGACACCAGAAATCGAGCGCTGGCTCCTGATAACCTTCTCTGACTGGGATGGTGTCAGCAGAGATTCGTTCAGCAATAGCTCTCTTCACTTATGGTTTACGGGTTCTACACAAAAAGTTGAGATAGGTTACAGTGGCGCCCAGGATAAGGAGCTCCACATGATTGAGAGCGTGGTCTCTTTGTACGGAAAGGGAGAGTGGACCGCCGACTTGGATATCCTGGAAGCCCTCCAGCAGTCGTCGCTTGTACGTCGACAAAGATATAGTATTCCACCAACGATGTCTGGACAGATTGTTATGCACGAAGACCTGGAGAAGAAGCGCAAGGACGCCTCGATTACCTAGGTATGTGAACAAAACCACTTTCCTCCGTATCAACATCGGAAGCTGCCCCTAGCCGCAATCGAAACGTGGTGGTAGCTGTTGAAGTCTTCCAATATTTGTATCTTCCTAGCAGCTGGAAATTGGCAGGCTCGATCAGCCGCGATGACGATATGCATTGTTCAGGGAAGAAAAGTTTGTCTCATCTCGGCGCCGGTATGTTGGGACTGCGTAGCAGACATAAGGAGATACATTTTCAGTTTGAAGACCCGCTTGTATTCACATTGTGAAAGTATGTATGAATCTCGGAGAAATACTGACACTTGCTATCAAGTCTTGATTATTACACCTTCGTCTTATTTGTTGCTACCTAGGTATGCTTTGAATGTTACATGGTTTTCAATCTTAGGGTATAGTCGATAATTCAGTTAAAGAAGCTGCATTAAGGCTCCCTTCTTTTCGCTAAATAACCACTTAATGAGCTTTACTATCAGAGGCTGGTGTTTAAGCATTTGGAACTATGAAATGCTGTCTTAGTCGTCCAAGTCCACGAGTTCCTTTGCAAACTGCTCATCCGCCTCGATACCCATCCTCTCGACCGCTCTCTCCAGCTCCTCGATCTCGGCAAGCAGACCCACCAACGTAGACGCACCCGGCTTCTGGTCCGCATCGAATCCATCCCCACCACCCTTGTCCCCTTTCCCGGCCGTGGGGTCCTCATCACCATCGAAATTAGCGAGCGCGTCCCGCTTGCCCTGCAATGCCTCCCGCTTCGCCTCGAGCGAGCGATACATGGCCGCGGAGCTCGCATGCGCGCCGTCGCGAGCATCCACGCCAGTCTGCTGCCCATCGACAGCCTCGCTCCTGACGCCTTGCGCGTGTAGGTTGTCATCCGACGGCCACGCCCCGGGGAACCGCGGGCCGCCCGCCATCCCACCAGCACCAGCACCAGCACCACCACCACCGAGCCCTCTGCCCCACTCGCTCATCCGTCGTCCCCAGTCCTCCATGCCCCGCTGGAAAGTGTCGCCGTGCGGTGGCCCCCGAGGCGGGAAGCTCCCTCCCGGCCCGCCGCCGAACGGGCCGCCCCATGGACCACGCGCCCCGGGCCCATAGCCAGCGCCGGGGAACACACCACCTCTCCCGCGACCACCACGACCGCCACGGAAACCAAATCCGCCGGGAGGTCCATGGTGCTGATGACCGCCGAAGGGGCCACCGTGATGATGATGGGCGCCATCACCGCCATCACCGCCGCCGCCGCCGCCGCCGCCCCGATGCCGCGACCCTCCACCCCGTCTCGTCTCCCTCCGCTCCCGGCGACGCTCCCTCTTGGCCTCCCTCTTGGCCTCCCTCCTGGCGCGCCGCACGTCCCTCTTGGTCTGCTTCCGCTCCCGCTTCTCCGCGCGGCGCAGCGCATTCTTCTCGCGCCTGAGCTGCCGCCTCGCCTGCTTCTGCTGCCTCTTGACCTGCTGCCACTGCTGCATCAGGGCGCGGACCTGCTGGCGCATGGCGCGGCGCTCGGCGGCGTCGCCGCTGCTGCCCGACGGGATGGCAGCGGGGGAGGACTGGGCCGCCTGCTTGAGCGACGCCCTGGCCTGCTTCACCTTTTCCTTGGTCACGCCGTTCTCCGGGTGCGCGAGCCACTCCTCGAGGTACGAGCGCGCCACGGGGAGCTGCGCATCCCTGAGGTCGTCGTAGTCCGGGAGCGAACCCACATCGCTCTCATTGTCTGAGTCGGACTCGCTGCTGCTGCTACTGCTGGAAGATGAGGAGGAGGACGACGATGATGAGGACGTAGAGCTGGTCGAACGGTGGCGCTTTGATATGCCGCGCCTGAAGCGGCCACGACCGCGTCCACGATCGCCTGCTACTGCTTCGTCGTCGTCGTGGTGATGATGGTGATGGTGATGTCGACGTGCCTCGCGGGACTTCTCGTCGGGCCCCTCAGCCTGGCCGTGTCCTTCAAAGCTTGGAGGCGGAGGCGCCGGGTGCGAGAAGCCGGGAGGTGGAGGTGGCATCTGCGCATAGTACGCCGAGGTGTCGTGCTGGTAGCCCGGGGCCATGGGCTGCGGCATCGGTGGCATCGGCGGCGGGACCGCCGCTCTCGCTCCCGGGCCGCTGCTGCTACCGCCTCCCTCAAACAAGTCACGGCCGTGCACCCGCAGCCCGGCGCTGTCCGCCACGAGGCTCCCGATCCGTAGACCTCTCGAGTCGGCCACGAACCTGTCGCCATACGTGACCCGATCGCCGTCGATCGACAGCCCTCCGATCTGGAGACCGCGGCCGGGCGTCTCCAAGCGGTTGAGGGGGTTGTATCGCCACCATCTCCGGCTGCCCGACGGCTGCTGCTGCTCGGGGCTGTAGTTGCTGGCAAATGGTGGGTTGGGGTCCGGGCCGTGGCCGAACGAGTGGTCCCACGAGCCGCCCAGCATGCGCGGACCGCCTCCGTCTCCGCCCAGGGCGCCCGCATCGACGCCGATCGTCAGCCCCCGAGGCCCAAAGAAGCCCTCGTTCCACTCGCGGACGGTATCCTCGACGCTCTGGCCCGGCGGAGCGCCGCCGCCCACGCCGCCCGGAGAGCGGATCTGCTCCAGCTGCGCCTCGACGGGCGTCCTGTCGCCGACGTTCGCGTCCGTCTTCTCGTCGCCGCCCCTGGCGGCGTCGCTGCCTCCTTCGGCCCGCAGCTTCCGGTCGATGACGGCCTCGTTGCTCGCCGCGGCGTGGTTCGGGAGCAGGTAGTTCAGGAACGTCTGCCAATCATCGCGCCGGACGTCGCGCCGCGCCCATTCCTGCTGGTAGGGGAAATGCTCGGGCGAGCTGTCAGCGCGCAGGACGATGACATGTAGCGCCGGCTCTGGAAGAGGAGTCTCGGCGGGCGCCGGCGGTGGCCGCGACTCGAAGTACGCCTCGGCCGAGGCGCTGGAGAGATGGTCCGACGACGCGACGCTGACGGCGGCGGCGTTCGGCTGCTGGTCCGGACGGCCCGGGCTCAGCAGGCCGCCGCTGTTGCTCCTGTTGTTCTGCGAGGTGGAGTGCGAGTGAGAGCTGCGCGGCGTCAGCGGGGGCGTGTAGATGACCTCGCTGTTGGACGCCGCCGACGAGGCGTCATCGCCCGCGGGCACGGCGCTCAGGCTGTTGTGCGATGACGTGCGCTGGCGGATGGGGAGGGTCTGTGATTGCCCTAGGATTGGAGAGCGACCGGAGGTCGAGTAGATGTCCGTCTCTGAATACGGTGGGGGAGGGATGTCGTCTGGTTGTGGAGTCATGATGTGTTGCTTCCTCGCGTGAGGGAAGGTGAGTCCATTCACGTATGGGCAAGGCTGACAGTTGCAAGATTCGGGAAGAAGGGAGAGGTAGAAGATAGCTTTACTTGAAGATCAAAAAGGAAAGGAAGGATTAGGTTAATAGTAAGAGCATCCCGAACTCTAGATAGGAGTAGCCCAGCCCCTCCATTCCTCAGGAACGGCCACTAATAATCAGATGAGGGACCAGGTGCACAACGAATCTGACGAATATGTCGTCACACAGCCCTGCCGCCTCAAACGCCTTGTTGTGGCATACTCGGCGGCCCATGAGGCCAGTACAATAGCAGAGCCACACGAGGTTGGGATAAGCTCATTGGGGAACCTTGTTGGGCGGAGTCAACGTGGAATGGGTGACCCCTGCAGAGTCCAGCTGTAAGACGGGCCAACTAACCGAACGGCCTCCGGGTTTTGGGCGTGCACCGGACGTATTGATTGCTGTGCCTCAAAGCACTTTTGCGATAGCCCAGAGGCTTCTGCCGCCTGAGTATGAATGACTCCAACCTGCAGACATGGCGTCTTGAGCTGACGCGGCCCCGTAAGGCAGCCTTCTGGAGGCTTTGTCGGCTGATGCTTGAACAGTAGTGCATATGGGGCCATGATTCGCCATTTCTTTGGAAATTTCTGATGCCTTCCAAAGCCGCGCGTTATCAAAGATCGACGGGCAGAGATCCAGACTATACACAGCGGTTTGTACAGGGGGTCCGATCCCGCTGATGCCGCCGAGTTGAACGACACCCCTTGTCAGTCCCAACGCATTGGGACAGTAGACACGGCCATGTGGTATCGCCTTGAAAATTGAGTCCAGAATCAACACAGACTCGGCGTGCGACTGTTCGGCGTGCGACTGTTCTGACAATTGAGGCTCTGCGCTCAAACACCGAGGGCGACCTGAATTCAAGATTTAACGCCCTCTTTCATAATTCCAACTGTCTTGTCTAGCAATCAATGTCAGGGGACTGACGAGTCCAGATCAGCGTTGATGGTATCGTGAGGCATAAGACCAAGGGACCGACCGTTACTCCGTCCGTACCTGCATCTAGTTCCACCTGCTCCGAGTGAAGTCAAGGATCATCCTCTTTTAAGCCACCAGAAACTCCATGCACTTTGATTCTCGCGCCACGTGTTCTGACCGTAAATACCTGCAAACGCAAGAATCCCACCTCTACCAATGTGCACTGCCACTGAACCAGCTGCCTCGTGTCGAGATCGTCACTGGGCAAAGAAGTCGACGTCCTCAATCTTGTAATGATCGCCCACGATCCCCTGAAGATGGTCTCGACAATGTGGCCCCCTTGAGAAGGCGTTAGCATATGCAGGACGTCTTGATCGCCGTGTGTGTTGAGACTCACAGGTTTGAAATGTAAATGTCAACCAGATCCGAAGCGATATACTCGGAGACTGCCGCCTCGACATCGATTTCGACCATCTGACCGTCGTAGTCGATCAAGCTTTGAGGGCTGCCCATGTCGACAAGAGCATCTAGGTCCGGCTCATCCTCGGGGCAGAGCTTGTAGACCGCGCCGAGAACGATCACCGTCTTGTTATATTCCCGAGCGGCTCTGGCTGCGATGGCTGCGCCACCATCAGCGATCACTGCGCCATTTGCCGTGATGGCCTTCGAGTTCAGCACCACCGTATTGACCTTGGGCATATATGCCATGACGCCAGTTCCCGCAATGATGATCGACTGAACCCCGAACCTGCTCAGCTGCTTTCGCAGAGCCGCGTAGGGAGCCTGGTCTGCGGCCTTGGGTATCTCAGCGCCGGCAATCATGACTGTGAACTTCCTCCTCTTGGCGGCAGCAAGCAAGAACTTCTCGACCGTCGCGTTGGGCTTGTAGACCAGCACGTAGGAGCCCGGATGTATATGCACCTCGGCGTAGCTGGAGATCTGCTCGTCGACGGACACGATCTCGTCCTTGAGCTCCTCGATGCCCTCGATGACCTCGGACCGCAGCGCCGACATGTTGGCGACCTGCGCGTGGGACACCACGGACATGGGCGTCGAGGCGCCGGAGCTCCTGCCGAGCGTGCCCCCGCGCGGGCTCCCTCCGAACCGGGGCGAGTAGTCGTGTAGCATATTAAACATGGACTGCGGGACGTGGAAGGAGCCGGTGGAGGTGAGCGTGGTGAGGCGCGGGGGCGGGGGCGGCCGGGCGGACGGCGGCGGAGGGGTGGCGGGCGTAGAGCCCGGCGGCGGGTGATGGTGGTGGTGCTGGGGCTCGTCGCCGGGCAGGTTGGAGATCTCGGACATGGAGTCGTCGCCGTTGCCCGCGCGGTCCTCCTCCGCCTCGTCGCGGATCAGGCCGAGCACGCGGCGGACGATGTTGCCGATGACCAGCTCCTGCGGCCGGGCGAGGACGAGCTTGCGGCCCACGGTCTGCACGCGCTCGAGGAGGGCGTCGACGTTGGTCCATTTTGACTTGGCGACGACGTGGAGGAATAGTTGGGCGGTTGCGATGGCGCAGGGCTCGGAGCCGGCGATTTGTCTTCGCTTGAGGAGGCTGACAATTCCAAGTCAATAGCATGTCCAGTATGCGATGAGATCGGCGTCTTGGTCCCGAAGTACTCACGATACTAGAGACTCAATCGAGGAGTCGATTGGGCGAGACTTTAACGATTTCAGGAACGACTCGAGAGTCGGCGCATGGCCGGTTATGGGCGCCATGGTGGGCAAGCAGTGATTGGGTATTTCCGGTTCTTTGAACTCAGATGCTTTCGTGTCGATCAAGGGCACACGAATGTGGTGTTGATCGTTGGTCTCGCTAATGTATACGGGAAAGAGAGCTCGGTGCCGGTGCCGTACAATACAATGCTGGGTGAGTCAACGTCAACTGCTAGGAGATGGCCGCGGATAATTTTAGTGGGGCACTTTTGACGGCATCCGGCGGGTAGGCTCATCCCTGCGAGTTGGGCCACGCCCCACACTGCTGCCCCCGGTCCCCCACCCCGCCAAAAACGACCTGTGCAATCGACTTCGAAACTGCCTACGAGCTTGCCCAGAGGTACCCCCAGCCCGCCAGCCCGCGTTCGCAGCAGCAAAACAGTCTTTTGACATCCATATCACACAAATCAACTCGACCAAGATGGGTCCACGCAAGCGCAAGAGCGCCATGACAACTCCGCTCGTTCCAAAGGCGCACAAAGTCATCGAGACCGACACATCCTTGCTTTGTCATCAATGTGGCAGCAGCCACAGGGAACAGGGTTAGGGTTCCAGCTGGTCTGTGCGCAAGGCTGTGAAGCCTTCACTGCAGCCTCACGGCTGCTTTACGGCTGCTTCACTCAGCAGAATTCATCATCTCACTTCACACATTTTACTGCCTACTACAGCTTCCACAACACAGGTAGATTGAATAGATCCAGAAGCTGACTGGTCTCTCATGTCTTCACAAATGTTTAAGAAAGCCTTGAACACCTGAGATATATGCACATATGCCAAACTCGTTGCAGACCTGAGGGGTTCTATCTCCATGCCAACTCTTCTCTACAGCTTCTCTTTTGGCATGAATTTCATAGCTTGGCGAACGCCCAAGTCACCCAAGACCTCCTCAGCTCCCCCCTGTCAGACATAAAGTCAGTTTGCTTTCCTCAGTGAAGCGTGGCAGAAGGAGAGAACCTACCAAGATGGCATCGAACTTGTAACCCCGGTTGAAGTTCTCGATGACACGACCCATGCCGGACTGCGTCAAACCACGGCCGCCCCAGATTTGGACGGACTCATCTGCGATCTCATGTGCCATTCTCGTACAGCTCATCTTGAGCAAGCCAATGGGCCCGCCGAGGTGCTTCGACTGCTCTGAGTAGGGCATGTTGTTCATCTGATATGTTATGGTCTCGAGCCATGACTGGTGAGCCTCGACGAGAGCGATCATCTTGGCCAGTCTGCCACGCTTGTTAGACATGTCTGGCTCTGCATACTAGAACACGGCGACCTACTTGAGACGGATCACAGGCTGGTCGATCAACCTCTTCCCGAAGACGATTCTCTGGTGGGCCCACTTCAGGCTCTCTTCGACAATGGTCCGACTGTAACGAGCGACGGCACCTGATATCTGTCAGTTCAGATCGCCTTGGACATCGCAGGACAGTCACCCTCCCGACTCAGACTTACAGGCCATGGTCCACCGCTCGTGGTTGAAGTTGCTGAGGATGACATAGATGCCCTGGTTCTCCTGACCAAGCAGGTTCTCGACGGGCACTTTAACGTTGTCAAACGTGATGAACGTTGTACCCGCGGCAGTTGAATAGCTTGTCTTGATGAGCTTCGTCTCAACACCCTCGCCTCTCTCGATGAGCAGGACAGACAGACCCTTGTCCGTTTGCACACCCGTAACAAAGTAGTCGCAGAAGACACCGTTGGTGATCCACTTCTTGGTGCCGTTGACGATGTAGTGCTTCCCATCGGGGGTTTTCTTTGCCTCGGTGCGCAGCCGCGCGACATCACTGCCGGCGAATGCCTCAGTGATAGCCAGACAGATCTTCTTCTTGCCGCTGAAGCACTCGCTGGCGATCCTGTCCCTGAAGGCCTCGTCCTTGGCAAAGTTGAGCACAACCGTCAGGCCGATCTTCATACCGGCCATGTTGCCATCCTGGAACCCACGCGCCGACGCCCTGACCATCTCCTGCGCCAGGATCATGTCGTGGAAGTAGTCAAACTCCTCCGGCTTGACCGCGCCACCCAGCAGCGGGGGCGCCGACTTGAGGTGCTTCCCCGGACCCAAGCTCATGTGCAGCACGCCCTCCCGGGACATGCGATCGATGAGCTCCTGGCTGACGTACGTGCCGTCCTTCTCCTTGGCCTGCGCCTCCGGCGTGACGTATAGATCCGTGAACTTCCTGACGGCCATGGCCAGGCGCCGATGGCTGTCGTTGTAGTACGGGCTCTTGAAGGGCGGGCTCAGCCAGAGCGGCTCGGCGTAGGGCACCTTGCTCAGCTCTCCGGGCCCCGGGTTGACCACCTGAGGCGTCTCGCCCTCGATGGTGCCGACGGCGAGCTCGGCGTACTTGCCCGTCAGGACCTCGTGCCTGTGGAGGTTGTAAAAGGCCTCGGTGGCGTCCGTTCCGGCGACCTGGCGAAGAACGGCCTCGCCGCCGGGATGGGCGTCTAGGAAGTCGGAGACATCGTAGACCTTGCTGTCGATGATGAACAAGACGTTGTCCTCGGAAGTGCCCTCCTTTTTCACCTGCTCGCGGGTGAAGGTCTGGGACGGGGTGGCCATTGGGGCTATAGTTGGGGGCTTCGTAGAGGGTGTTTCACGACGACGGGGAGGACGGGGACAAGAAGCACGGAGAGAGAGAAACCGTCACAGAGAAGAACGAGTGGGAGCACACCCGTATCTCAATCGATGGATGAATTCGGGATATGGGACAAAGGTGGCAGGCTCTGGAGTGTCTACGGGTTGAGGTAAGACATCGAGAGAGACAAGACTGCCATGGCCTCCTCGCTCAGACTGTCTGGCGCTGCTGGCCACTGGAATGGTTGCAATGCCTCGGCAAAGGGACTCACTCCCCCCAAGCTCTGCTGGTCCTGCCTGGTCTGGGCAGGTTGCACTGCTGGGGCGCCGTCGGGGGACAGCTGACAACTGGAAGCCGTGTCATTGGTTCGTACCATCCCTGCTGATGCTTTCCCCAGATCCGGGAGGCCAGGGTCATCACGCCCGTCCAGGCCGTTGCGTTGGACCCTCAGGCGACCCTTGCAAAAATCATTACTTAGTTCAGTTGCTACCGAGACACTGTCAGCATGCTTGTTGCAATATTGACGGCCAGGAACAAGTAAAGACATTTTTAATTCTGCCCTCGTGGTTCTGACAGTCATTCAGATTGTTTTTGGCTCATTTTCAGGGTGTTCACATTTCAGAGCCTGAAGTCGTCACGGCCACATTCGAGCATGTGAAATCTGCGGGGCCGTTCGACCTCGACCTGCCCTCGGTGGGATGAGAGACCAGGACAATGATCTGTACACCTCGAGGCTTCGCTCAGCATGGAGGGGGCTTTTTCCCAGGTGGTTTACGACGGCGTGTCCGGGACCAGGCAAAGCATACGCCGCGAAGACAACATGGTACTGTACCGATCCAGGTCGAGGTGCACACGCTATACGTCTGTGATGGTACTTGATAGCCAGTGGAGACTGCCGCGACGCACAAGCATGGGGCCCCTTGCCCAGCCGGTGACGGCCACATTTTCGCAGGGCATACCGAGAGACTCTTTCCACACATATTCAACTTGAGGACAGTTATTCAGCCAGTCTCTATTGTGGCAAATCCCCCCTACGAACGGAATCAATCGAGCAGCAGTGGTGCACAGCTCTGTAATCTGCAACCGGCTTGGTTCATGCCAGTGTGGAAATGCCGCTTCGTCTTCTCTTATCACGGTCCACCTCTGCTCCGACTCTCCGACTCTCCGGCTCTCCAGCTCTACGGGGCTCTATTTCTTAATACCTCCCAATTCCTGATGAACAAGTTCTCTCTTGGCTCAATCACCTGCGTGGATCTCGGAGACCCTATCAGAGCCTTCCTTGCCCAAGACAGGTACGTTTGTGAGCTTCATTCTTCTTTGTCAGCTCCTAACCGGTTTGCTTCATCCAACCCAACCCAACCCCCCCCCCCCAAAAAAAAAGGAATCACAAAAAAGCGTTGAAGAAGGACGCCGTCAACTACATGTCAGATACGAAGGGGCTCTGCAATGTTCTGCCTTCATCATTAGAATTCCTTGTCTTCTTCCTGTCAACGCTGCGAGTGCAGCTCTCATGCCGCCCTCGGCCATCCAGTCGCCTCCGAGGCCCTCAAACATTGAGCACACGGGACCGAGTTGGACCTTTGAGGGAACCACAATCATAGATCGACAAAGCCCAGCGGCCATTTTTCGACCTGGATTCCCAAGGGCCATCGGTGACAAGTAGCACCGTTGGGTGCCTCTTGGGCAAACATGTTCAAGTTTCAGCAAGCCCTCGCGTAGCATCTCGTATCGTTCCGTCTCATCGGGTGAGGTACCTGCGTCTACTCGGTGAGTCGCACCGGCTTGGCTCTGCGCTAGAGTACTGTGTACTGTACTACGGATGCTGTATGTATTGCCGCCACCTTCACGCCTGGCGTCTCCTCACGGCAGCGGTCAGACAGACAGACAGACCTCCAACTCAGCTGCATTGTACCCGCGTTGGAGGGACGGGAAGCTCAAGTGACAGAGGAACTACATCCCACGTGCCCGGAATGCTCAGATCTGAGGCTCCCCAGAAGAGTCATGTACCCCGTCAAAAGGACCCAAGACCTTTGTCACTGTCGAGACTTTCTTGCACCTCATACCTCCCGAATTTTGCATTTGCTAGCCTCTGCCCAGTATACATCCAACTCAACCGTCTAGCGGCTTCGTGCTGCAAAAGAAATCCCCCTATCTGATAGCTCTAAACACATCCCATCCATACAGTATATCATTCAGACCCGAGTACCCTTATCTGCACGCACATTCGCGTCAATCAACGAGTAATCATGGATGCTTATTCTATGACCTGCCCTACGAGTCCAACCCTTCGCCACCTGTCTCGTATCTACCAGGACCTGAGGTCCATACACTTCCAAAGCATATCCGGTCTGAGCTCAAAGCACCTGGGAACGACACTGGCCACCACCGGATCCCAAGCGAGAGTGAGTCTCTGCATCAACATCCGTCTCAAGTGAGACACACTGAGGTGCTTACCTTTGGCCACGATTCTGGGCCATGCTTCAGGCCGCCTATACCTCATACTCTTGTTGCCAGACCTTACCCGGTTCAGACTTTGATAAAAGAATTCTGTAGTCATGGCTGATCACGACACAGAACATGTCCACTCAAGAAGGCGGAAAGACTCCTCACGTTGGCATAATAGGCGCAGGCCTAGCAGGCCTGCGCTGCGCCGATATACTCACCCAGCATGGCATACAAGCAACCATCCTCGAGGGTCGTGACAGAATAGGCGGGCGCCTGTACCAAGACCGCCTAAATAATGGACATGTTATCGATATTGGACCAAATTGGATCCACGGCACAAAGACTAATCCGATTCTGGATATCGCCAAGGAGACCGGAACGGCTATGGGCAGCTGGGACAACGGGGCCTACGTGTTTGACGAGGACGGCAAGCTATACGGTCTCGAGGAGGGCGACAGCTACTCGACCATGATGTGGGACATCGTGCAGGCGGCTTTCAAGTACTCCAACAAGAACTCGGCCGAGATCGACCCGGATGAGAGCCTGCTCGACTTCTTTAGGTCCAAACTGAGCGAGCTGATTCCTGACACGACAGACGACTGGCAGAGGAAAAGAGAGATCGTTCTGCAGATGGCAGACCTGTGGGGCGCATTCGTGGGCAGTCCGGTTGAGAGGCAGAGCCTCAAGTTTTTCTGGCTGGAAGAGTGCATAGAGGGCGAGAACCTCTACTGCAGCGGCACCTACACCAATATACTCGAGCACATCGCGGCGCCCGCTCTCAAGAACGCAACAATCAAGTACAACACGACCGTCGCGAACATTCACGCCCGCTCGAGCTCAAATGCGCCGGTAAATGTCACTCTCGCCACCGGCACCCAGCTCTCCTTCGACGAGCTCGTGGTGACCTGCCCCCTCGGCTGGCTCCAGAAGAACCCTCGGGCCTTCGATCCGCCCCTGCCGGCGCACATCACACGCGCCGTCAACAGTATCGGCTACGGCTGCCTCGAGAAGGTCTACATCTCCTTCCCCACGGCCTTCTGGCTCACGCCGGACCCCGCCCACGGGAACCGCAAGATGGAGGGCTTCTCGCAGTGGCTCGCGCCGGCGTTCGCGCCCGAGACCAACCCGCGGCGCTGGACGATCGAGGTGGTCGAGCTGGCGTCGCTCGGCGCGGCGGACAGGGCCGGGGGCGCGGGCCACCCGACGCTGCTGTTCTACCTCTACGGCGAGCAGTCGGCCCACGTCGTCTCGAGGCTCGCGGCCCTGTCCTCGGCGGGCGCCCCCGCCGAGGAGCGGGACCGGTTCCTCTACGACCTGTTCGCGCCGTACTACACCAGGCTGCCCGGCTACGCGGCCGGCGACGCGGGCTGCCGGCCCTCGTGCTGCTACGCGACCGCCTGGCTCGCCGACGACCTCGCGGGCAACGGCAGCTACTCGAACTTCCAGGTCGGCCTCTGCGAGGGCGACCGGGACATACGTGCCATGCGCGAAGGGTGGCCCGAGGCCGGCGTGTGGATCGCGGGCGAGCACACGGCGCCGTTTGTGGCGCTGGGGACGGCGACGGGGGCGTATTGGAGTGGGGAGAGCGTGGGGAGGCGTCTGGCTGAGAAGTATGGGCTGGAGGGTGGCAGTGGTGGTGTTGGTGTTGGTATCAGTGAAGGTGATGGTGTAGAGAATGGTGACAAGGTGTTGGTAGAGTGATCGACTCTGGTGTCCCAGGCGGGGCGTCTTGTGAACAGATGGACTTGTTCGAGGTTGCGTAAGACAAGTCGAGTAGAGTTCGCGAGTAGCGGGTGCCCGAGTCTCTTGGATAAACCAGATAGGGCGGGCTTATTAGAATACCTACCTTCCGGGCGCCGCTTGAACCGTTGCAACAGAAAGACTCTAAACAAAGTGTCGTCAAGATCATCAATAGGTAATACACAGATATGACACCCAACAACATTCTCTCTGCACCTACTTACATGAGTGAGGACGACTGACAAGACGGCTCCAGGCCATCATGAGCTGTGCGGCAAGTACTACACCCGAGCGAGAGAAGGCAGCTTACCGAACTCCCGTAGAGAACAGGACGAGTGAGGCCCCCCTTCTTCTCCCCCCCCCCACGCTGTTCCAAGAGTGCCAGGACACGGACTTGTCAAGAAGGAAAGAGGACCCCTCTACGATGGGCTCCAAACCTTCAACAGCACGCAAGCAAGGTGCACCCCCCCCCCTCCCCCAATGCTTGTTGGTGGACACTTTTTCTCGTTCAGGAGCAAGCCTCCTTATTCCCCCGCCTCCTCTCTCCCTCCCAATCACCCCGGCCGGGTGGTACACGTTGTACTTTTCTCCCGCAGACCGGGTGCTTGTTGTTTTCTTCTCTTCGTTCCGCTGCGCGTCGTGGTCTGTCCTGGGAATTCACCACCCTCCCAGCTGGTTTGATCCGCGGGCCGAAGCTGTTCAAGACATAGTCAGGTCCTGCCTGTCCCTACTCTCCATTGTCAGTAGCCATGTCCCAATCTGATGGTCTAGGGCAGCTGCGTCGTGTGCTCGTCATCTTTTTCTGGCTCGGATGAGAGTGTAAAGACGGTGCCGGGGGCGGGGGGTTCTCTGGGTGGAGGACATCCTGTGTATCTCGACGATGCGCTTCAACTGACGTTGAGAATACCTACCGGACCACAACAAATCAACCATGAATGTCAACGGCGCTCGAACAATGACAAGTCCTTGTCACGCAAATGACTTGATTTTTCCTCGCCATCACTTCTCGTGCTCTATGGAGACTCGCATCGTGAGGTCCTCTGCTAGAGCACAGGTTCCATTTTTTCTCTCGTCCAAGTGGGTTCCATGCCGTGAAAAGTGCAAATCATTATGCCGGATTTTTGTTTCCCCTATTGAGTCCGTCGAAACCGAAAATGTCTTGGTGTCCGAGTCAAACTAAACACTTCGGCATGGCCGTAGCCATCCCTGGACTCATCCCGCGTGCGACATCCACCTCGCGATGTCGCGGTCTCGACATCCGTCGAAGATAAAAAGAGACAGGAAAAAAAAAGAGCTTATCCGAATGTCGGTGAAATAAGAAAAAAGCCATCAATCATGATCCGGGGTATCCAGACGACCATCATCACCACAGGTCCCAAGTATCGGCCCCCACTCAAAGAGCCGCAAACTTCGCATCCCATCGCGCGCGTATCAACAGCCTCCCTCCATATTCTTCAAGTGCCGGCGGGTCATTGTTCATCGATCGGCAGCACCAGCACCACGTCGGCAGTTTTCAGGTCGGTTGTAAAGGTAGAAAAGTCGTCTGTGGGCCGCAGGTCATTTAGGCGGAGGGGCACTCGGACTGGATGTGGCCAACCTGCTGGCACTTGTAGCACATCTTCTCGCCGGGCTGAGTGCCCTTGGGGCAGTCACGAGAGAAGTGGCCAGCCTCGCCGCAGTTGTAGCACTTGGAGCCATTGTTGCAGTCGCCTGAACGAGGTCTTGGTCAGCAAGGTGTCTGTGGGACCAGAGGCAAAAGAAGGGACACTCACGAGACATGTGGCCGTAACCACCGCAAGAGTAGCAGGTCTTCTGGCCCTGACCGCCGCCGTAGCCGCCACGGCCACCACCACCGTAGCCGCCACGGCCACCGCCGTAACCGCCGCCACCGTAGGAGTCACCACCCTGAGGGCAGTTGCGGGCGATGTGACCGATCTGGCCGCACTGTGGTTGTTGTGTCAGCGAAAGCTGTTCGCAGACACGAATTCTATGCGAGGGAGCGTACCTTGTAGCAGTCCTGGCCACCGCCACCGCCACCGCCGATGTTACCGCCGGATTGAGGGCACTCGCGCGAAATGTGGCCAGCGGCGCCGCAGCGGTAGCAGGTCTTGGTGGAGTTGTAGTCGCCGCCACCAGCACGGGGCTGGGTGCACTCACGGCCTAGATGAAGCAGAATCAGTGGGCTGCTCGTGCCATTTGCGACGCTGAGTCTTAGTTGTCGGCCGCAAGATACTCACTGATGTGGCCAGGCTCTGTTTGCAAAAAGAAAAAGATATATGGTTAGCGAAAAGTCCTCGTCTAAAAATAAAAAATTGGCTCGAAGACTCACGACCGCAGTTGTAGCAGTTGCCAGCGCCGGTGTTGGTAGACTGAGGGGCATCCATGATGGTGATGGTAGTGGTGTCTGTCGAAGAGCTTGGGTTGAGGGATTCTGAGTTGTCTGAGAGAACAAGAGGAGCGTCTTGTCAGTAATGTTGAGGTTGAGGTAAATTGGAAGGAATTGAGGTTTGTGACAAATTGATGTTGGGTTGCAAACGCGCACGGCAGCAGGAAAAGATAAAAAGTCAGGGAAGGTGGAGGGGGGAAAGGGTAGTGGAAGGTGGGGCGAGATTGGCCTGCCCTTGCACAGGCTACCCTTGAGTGGGGCACGCCCAACCGAGTTTTCCTCCGCGTACTTTACGTTCGGAAATACGGGGCCTGCTGTGTGTATGTATGTCTTGTTGTGTTAGGGGGCAAATGATGAGGAGGCGGGGGACAGACTGGTTTTTTTTTGTTGCGAGGGCTGTCTGTTTGGGAGTTCACCTATGAGAATTGTTGTTGATGACGATGATGTTGATGCTGCAAAATCTCACGAGAAATTGACAGCAGGAAAAGATAAGTGAGGAGGGGGGAGGTCTATCACGATAGAGGACGAGGAGTGAGACAGCCAGCCAGACAAATTAGATTTGGTGTGTAACGCAAACACATCTTTGGTGAAGACGTCGTAGAGTCGGTCAGGCTCAGGCTCAGGCTCAGGCTCAGGCAGTCAGGGTCATGGCAAGACCCAGACAAGACAGGCATAGGCTGTGATGGCTGGCTGGCTGGGGCAGGTCTGGTCAAGGGATGGCGACGACAGGGACGAGCTTGCTTCAGTGGCATATGGGCAGAACCTCGGGATGGAAGGGGTTAGGGGGCTTTGGGGTAGTACATAGTAGACAACTTGGCTTACCAGGATGGGAGAGGTCGGTCTTGGGGCGTCTATGTCAAGAACAGAAGAGAAAAGGGTGAGGGGAAGAGTAACTCCAGCAGATGTGAGAGTGTGAGAGAGAGGACGAAGTTTGTGAAAAGGTCAAAAAAATATGGGAAGAGTTGATGGATGGATGGTGGCGGGCAGGGCAAGGCAGGGCACGTTGCTGCTGGACCTTTGGGGATGGGCAGCACGGGGAAGAAGGACAATCACGGACAATCAGTGTGGTTTTGGGGTTGCAGGTGACGAACAGACCCAGAGGGATCTGCAGTCTGCAGTCTGCAGTCCAGCAGCTAGGAAAATTAGGAAAGAGAGCTAGTACTTTGAGGACAAGTAGATTCACTGGGTTGGTACTATGTTCTTGGTACCGGTACGGGGCGGGATACCATACGTGGCAGGGACAGGAGGCGGCTGCCACTGCTGCTTGGGTGGGTTTGATGTGGCCGGCTCGACTGGATGAATGGGAAAATATGCCCCGACCTGCAGCAAAAGGCCCTGCAGGGGTGTATCAAACCCGTTGGTTAGTGGTGTGTGATGGAGTGATGGGAAAGAGGGGAGAGGGACATTTCAAGAGACTTCCTGTAGAACTGGGAAAGCCATTGACACTCATTCGAGGTCAGGACTGGTACGTTTCGTCTCTGATGTTTCGCCAGACCAGTGGACTCTTGGCTCCTCAAGATACCCCTCACCTTCACTCGTAAACACTGTATATTGAATGTGCTGGCTGTGCTATCGAAAAGGCAAGAGGTCGTCCGTCAGGTCGTTGGGTTTTGACTTTTCCGTCTTGGATCGGGAAGGTGGGGTCACCCCTGCATTCCCAGATCAGATCCCCCCACCCCATATTTATTCAGACTTGTTGACCTGAAGCTGGCCTCGACCACTGGCCGCAGACGTTTCGACGTCAATGTGCCTTGCAGTAGCACTAGCACGTGCAATTCAACGGAACTCAATTTCCTGCACCACCTCTTTTTTTTCTTCTCCTTCTCCCCTCCTCAACTTGAATTTTCGATGGGCTCTGGGCCCATATCGGTGTTCGTCGAGACCTGACTTGCATCGAAAATATTCGGTCGCGTGTGGTCAAATTTAGAGTTTCGCTTCCTGGAATAGGCTCGATGCAAGTCCTGCAGCGATAGGGATTACAACCCACGGCAGCAATGCGTAGGTGCTTGGGATTTGGGTGCTGCGTACTGCCCTGCCCAGCATTGGGTGAGGTGACCCAGGTGCCAGATTGAAAGTACTTGAGTAGGTAATATTTTCTCCTTTTTGGCACGTTGGCGTTGGTTCCGGACACTAACAATCCCACAAAATCCTAATGGCCCATCGCCATTGCACTAGCCCTCAGCGCCGGTCCTTTGCCCGGCCCCACGGGGCCGGCGCCTACATAGCGGCTGGTCTCCAAGTTCGTCGACAGTGAGGCAGCCTAATAAGCAACGGCCTACCCGACCCGACGGCGGTGTTCCCACAGCGGCGCAAAACGAGGGACCGCCACTGGGCGCACCTCTGGGCGTCTGCCGACATGATGCGTTCACTACGCGCAGTCTATGCGAAACATATCGCCTTGTCTCTTGTAGAGTGGTAGGCGTCGCACAGCTCAACGCGCCATCAGTCCAGCTTCCATAACCAGGCCCCGGGGCTTGCATGGAGTAGGTAGTAGTATCTTTCCCCTCCGGCTCCTCATACGCAGGTACCGTCTCCAAAATGTCGTGTCACCGCCACGGCCTCCTGACCGGTTCGCCGTTGTTCCGGGCAGGTGCATTTGGCCGCCCTTTTCGTCGTCACAAGGGGTGCATCTCTTGCAGGTTGACTCCGCGCAGCATCCGACAAGGGAATAAGGGTGTCGAGAGTCCAAGGACACTCGTCATCATGCCAATGCGTTTCGACCAACGCGGCAAGGTGTTGGGCTTCGCCGGCCCGCCCCGGGTCCTCCTCGTGCACGCGCTCGACTTACTGGGCTATCCGGCACAGCGATGGCTCGTCTACCATCACTTGCCCTCGGATTTCCATGTGATTGCCAATACAAGATATGGTGGGCCTCTATTCTCTCGGAGACGGGGGCCGGGGGTCGGTGCCCCCCGGCTGGGAGATGGACTGACCTGGGACAGCTTCACAGCCTCATCGACATGCAGCATCGGTCATCAGAACACACAAAAGCTACTACATCCCGGATCAAAAGCCCCCACCCACCCGCCGGATCGTACCGCCCTCGACGGGTCCGTGATTCCCGACGGTGCCACCCCTATTCGCGCGTCACGCCGGCTTCACGGGTCAGCTGCTCGAAAACGGTCTGGAAGCCGGTCCCAGAGCCGGTCCCGTCCAAAAAAGAATCCCCTCCACCCCGGTGAAGTCGTTCGATGGGGTGGCCGCAAGTTCCATTGGGCCGACGGACTATTCTCTACTGGATTGTGTTTTGTTTCTTCTTTTCTTTCTTCCCCTGCCCGTCTAGCGATCAGACATGACAGTGTGAATCAACGTGACTGCGCTTTTCGTATGGAAAACTCCAAGTCGCCATGGACAAAGATCTCTCCAACGGACCATCATCAATTAGCACCAGCGTCCACGGCCACATCGAATGAATGAATCGCCGCGCTTTGCCCATCACGCGGACACCGTCTTTGATGAAGCCCGTGCAGCCTGTTCTCCTCCGCACAACTAGGCCCCTCGTTATCAAGACCGGGATTGTGCTCAGATCCGCCCCGTCGGAGTGGGAGGACGTGGTTGGAATACCACTACGACATGTCGGTCTGGCGCTGCGCGCCCGGTAAGCATATGTCGCTAGGATGATTCAGCTTTCGTGCCGCGACGTGTTGTCTGTCTATGTGAGACAAATTACTCAGTGATGTCGTCGGTAAGACATTGATTGAGAGGCTGTGAAGGGTCCCCTAGGGTCTCTTCAGGGTGTATACAGTCCACCACGCATTCCAAGAAGAACCACTGGTCAAGACTTCGCAGTCACAGCACGAAGGCCTCAAACTTCCGTAGCACGACCTGCACTCTGGCCCAGTCACGAGCATTGAAGACAATGATCATATAAACGTCTTCGGTGATACAAGTGAATTAATGCCTTCCTAGGTTTTTGAGTTCACAGATGCACGTGTCCCGTTCTCGGTCTGATTATCCCCCACGATCTTGCTCTGCCCCGCCAGTGTTCCTTCATGAGGTGGTTTCGTGAGTCGTCCTTCAGTCTGTGAAGAGCATCGTGAAAGGTCGAGTCACAGCGTATGACCAATCCTCTTCCACATCTGGGTCACCTCTTCCTTTCAGTGCCCGCACCCTGAATTGATACGTCCCGTTGTTCACAGATGACCCATTCATCATTTCCCCTGTGAAAAGACCAGTCCAACGCCATTCCCGCATTGGGTCGAGAACATTGTTCCGATTGAAGCCAAGGCCACCAAACGAGCGAATACGACCCAGGTCGACGCCATCCTGCAGAAGTGAAGCGTCTAAGTGATGTGTTGCAAATACAGGATAAGCCTCATATCCCGGCAGCATAAGTTGCCGTCCATGGGTGTTGATAGTGCCGTTGATGCGAGGTATCTTGAAGGTCGTTGTAAGATTGCTACCGTCGGTCCCAGGATATTCAGTGCCGCGTGTTGTGTTGGTGATCAGCTGCGTCCTGTTGTGCTGTGGAGACTTGTCTAGCACAGGCACGTCCCGGAAGCGGACGGCCATTCCACCGTAAGGCAGAGATAACGTCTCGTTGTTTGAGCCGTGGATCGAAATAAATCCACTGTAAAGTGGCAGACGCTGGGAGTCCAGCCCAGCTGGGATCTTGGGCGTCACTGTTACGACGGCGCTGCCTCCAGAATCAATTGTCAGGGATGTGTTAGAAAATCGAAGGTCAGCATGCTTTTTGGGCAAGAAGTTCAACATGAAATCAATCTGATTGTCGCCGCGTCTGTCGTCAGGCCCGAACCACGTGATAGTCTTTTGGCCACGTGCCACGGCATACAGCGTCGGTCCCGGCGTATGCAGAATATGGTAGGTAATAGCCTCGGGTGCAGAGTTCTTGATCTCGAAACTCATGGGCCGGATCTGCTCCGTATCGTTGAAGGCAAGCTCGCTCACGTTCAATGTTGTCGTGGCGTGGACTGCGGCCTAGGCATCGACCAAACCGCCTCCTTGTTGGAAGACCGGAGCGAGGTAGTCTTGTTTTACTTCCTTGTCTGACTGCATCTTGACCGGCTTCGCAGTCGTTACCAGACGATTGATGACCTCCTTGGCCGTAATGCCAGGATGTGCTTGCTTGATGAGAGCAGCGACTCCGGCAGCATATGGTGCCGCGAAAGATGTTCCGCTGCTCACCTCGAGACCACCATAGACTCTGGCGGTGGCACCCAATATCCAACCGCCAGGAGCAGAAAAGGTCGTGCCCAGCTTGGCGTCCAATGTTGGACCCCACGTGCTGAAAGTCGACATGAAACCACCAGTGATATTGTTCTGGAGCAACCGCAACGCTCGTGTGTCGTCACTGGGCTTCCATGGTAGATCCAGTGTGACCCTATGGCCGTGTTCTGTCAAATTGATCAATTTCAATGCAGTTGAGTGATCCACATAACCAGCACCGTCCAGGAAATTGAACGGGTACCCTTCATTTGCTTGTGCTATCATGATGTGCAGAGGGTCTTGTGCTGTTGGCGTTTCGTCGCGTCGCCCATAGGATAGAAGGTTTCGAACGCCCCAAATTCTCGCCAACATACCCAGCCCGTACCGTTGGCATTCTGCCGGGACGAGTAACAATTGGTTGGGCGAAAAGGTGATGTTGGTGTCGTCCGGCGGAATGCAGTGATCAGGTGAGGTGAGCTTGAGATTGACCACTTCCAACGGGAAGGACCAGTTTGCTGGGAACCCAGGAGCGTAGTACATGGCGACCGGAGACCCGTCATCGACGCGATATGAACCATTGGCGAGCAGATCAACAGTCTGCGCGTTTTCCACGGAGCCAATGCTCGGCACACCAAGTTCCGCAGAATCCGAGTTTCCAGTGAACGGTCCATGACGGCCCTCATTCCCAGCTGCCGCCATAACAATTGTCCCGTTCCCTGCTATGCGAGAAACGACTTTACTCAAGGCAGCTGGTGACACGTTAGCCTGGTTGTTCTTTCACTCAAAAGCACGTCGCTCGCTGGACATCGCACTCGCTCCCAGGCTTTCAGGTCCTCCCAGTGCTGGAACTTCCAACGTTGCAGATCCATTCCTCATGTGAAGGCTTGACATGGAGATGCAAGCTTACATTTTTCCCATGTCACGCCTCCTAGAGCGGCGAAAGAAATGCTGATGATGTCCACATTTGCTTTGGCTGCAAATAGCAAACCTTGAATGACCACGTCCACCTTGCCCATGCCTTCGCAGTCCATGACCCGATATTGGTATATTGTTGCATTAGGTGCAACGCCAACGAAGCCACTGAAACGCCAGTCAGCATGCGCTTATGACAAATAATCTTGGCCGTGCTTGGTTGTCTCCAGAGCCGCTCGAAAGTAAGAAGGTGCTGGAAAGGAGGCTGACATGGCAGACACCGCGCAATGGAATCAGTATCAGCAATCCAACATACAACTTGTCTGCGTGCGTGTGGGCTATCAGTCTGTATGTCTCACTGCTAGGGAGTTGGAATCACCCACAAGGTAGTCCAGCAGCAATGCTGGATATGAATGTGCCTTGATTGTCACATTCTACCTGAAGGCCGTCACCGATCAAATCAAAACCACCGGCGACCTTGTTTCCTGGGCCGATTTTCAGTGCCGCCGCTGATGATGACCCGGCATTAGCACTTGTCACTCCAGCGATACGTGCATTTCCGCAGTGGAAAACATCAGAGATGAAAGCAACCGCATATTTTGGACTGGGTTCAACGTGTGAAGTAGGTTACAGGTTGGCCCTGGAAACAGTGCTGCACACACACAAAACGTGGCGCGTGTGATGACGAAAAGTTGGGGTGCGGTCATGGAATGCGGTGAAGTCGTGAGATTGACTCACAGTGTTGGGTGGAATGCATCAATACCTTGATCAACAAATGCAATCTTGAGATCCTTGCCAACCACACCCTCTTTATGGAGCCTGTCCACGCCAGTCATATGATGAGGATTGACCAGAGGCGAGCCTTCAGGCCCAAACATCTGCCCGGGGTCTCCATCGGGGCCTCGAACAGCAGCTCGAGCAACACCATCTGTGGAATCAGCAGCACTGCTGTGAGGCATTTCACCACTCATCGGGACGGGGTAACGTTGGCTCGGTGTCTCAGACCGGTAGATGTGGTTCGGATAGACTGCTGCGACGTCAGGCAGTGACATGAGGGCGGACTCCAGACGCTCATGATCCATCGAATCAGCACCGTCCCCGATCATCCGAAATGAAGCACCATTGAAGAAATCGCTTCGGAAGTCGGTTTTGCGGACGGTCTGAAATCCAGTCACGCCGGAGACTCGCGCTGCGATGTTGTTGGCGGCGGCATCCTTTCTCATCGTCAGCCGTTGCCTCCAGACGCATGTTGGTCCCATTGCTGTCGAGCTCTCGGAACGCCCCGGCTTGTATGTGACCTGTCATGAAACAGGATCCAAGCAGCTTCTACAGTTGAGGACGGATGACCGGTAATCTTGGAACACAGATTGTGTCCCTTCCTTCTGGACACCGACCTATGGTGTCCACGTATGCAAGGAAATGGACTCAACGTACCCGCTCAAAAACGCCATCAGCGAACTCGACAATGAATTCATCGAGTACTCGGTCAGGTTTGGGTGTCCCTGAGAGACGAGCCAACGCGAAGGGTGAAGTTGTGAGGAGTAAGGGTGGGAGCAGACACGAGAGACGTCTGAGCAACATGATTGCAAGGAGTAGGTATTACTATGAAGTGGTACTGGCGAAGCTGATGACGGGCCTTGATTTCTGGTATGGATGCTGAATTGGAGGCTCAAGGCGGTAGAAGGGAGGCCAAGGACAAGGCTTGTCGTGTTGTTGGTTGTGGTGAGATGTTGATGATGCAGTGAACGGCCTTGGGTGTGGTTCAAACCGGGCTGGCTCCCGAGAGCGTACTGGGTCAACAAACAAACCCCCACGAGATACCCCATAGTGCCTTCCTCTGGTAGCCGTGCAGAATGGAGAAAGGGGACTGGACTGATGGAGGGAAGGTCGATCCAAGATCTGTTCTGACACATACACACAGTTGGGAAGGCACTCCCGAAGGCTTTGACGCTTGAGGCATCACGTCTCTTGCACAAGGCTCTGAGTACGCCATCAATATCATTCTGTGCTGTACATGCAGCGGATTGTATTCACTGAGGTTGAGGGTGTTCGGTCTCATGCGCGCCGTGTGTCTTGACCAGCCCAGTGCCAGTTGCCAAATGCTGGGCTTGCCCGTGCTTGCCCGTGCTTGCCTGTGCTTGTCGTGCCTTTGGGGGGGGGGGGGGCCGGCAAGATGCGTGTGTGCGTGCTGGCAGTTGTGGCGTGGGCCGCAACTGGTTGGTGTTGGGGCTTACAGGCTCCAAGTTTGCATCGCCTATACCGAGAAGTGAAGAACGAGCACGGGTGGCCTAGTCGAAAGTTGCGTGGTTCTGGGAATTGCACAACTTTGCGTAGGCCTGTTCCTCGACACGAGCCCCAGCCTATACCACGCTATGCCGGGTTGGGTCGTTGTCGTCTTTTCGGTTTTTTGCTCCTTTTTTATTATTATTAAAGATTATGCCTCAAAATTTTCCGATTCGGATATCTGTCTTTTGTTCACTTCGGCGCACACCTGGGCACTTTCGTGCGGGAGCTCTGCGGTAATCGTTTGTCCTGCCAACTCTGGTCCCAGACCCTTCCCACCAATCAATCCAGGGGGTATTGTAGATGCACCCAGCTGAACAGCGGGTTGCACAGGCGTGTTGGGAAACTCAGCATTTCCCATAATATGATGGCCCTTTGCCCACCAAGGGATTTCTCGCCTTGCGTCTCCTCCCGAATCCGAGGGAACTGCCTGTATCTACCTAGGTTGTGAAAAGTACGGTACATAAGATGGGCGGAGGGGGTTGAAGGGCAAGGAATCTAGCGCGGCCGGCACAACTGGCGAAATTAAAGGAAGGAGGAGAAAGAATGTCTGAGAACATCTCCTGTACATTCTCGGGCGGCAAGCCATTCGTCCTGAGTTCATTCGTCCCACAAGCCTTGGAAATGTTTATTAGTGCTGCACAATATCCGGAGCCGAACCCTTGAATCGTTCTGTCGTGGGTTGTTCCCTGGAGCCTTCGCATGCGAGGATTTTCATGAGACTGACTTGCGAATAATCTTAGGAACCGAAATGACATGCTGCCACAATTGAGCTTTCTACGCTGAGGAGGGTGACGCTCTCAAAAGGATGACATGTCGTTGAAAGTGATTCCAGACCCAGTCAGAACGAAGTCATGACACGCGCGCGGCTACTGTATCAATCTCGTTCAGATCCCCGACTGTGCTTCATACAGACCCAGGCTGACCACATTTAGTACTGTTCCTGTCCCATGTTTGGTCACAGTCCAAGCCCTGTCGTGACATTCGACGCCTGCCCCAGGCCCAAACAACTCGCCATGCCATAAAACACATCGATCGCGCTGTACACGCCCCCGAACAGCTCCTGGCACGGCCCCATCGCAAACACCGGCACGTCCGTCAGCGAGTGCACGCCCTGCGCCTCGCCGACGGGCAGCGTGCCGTTCACCACGAACCCGCCGGGCGTCTGGGCCGGGTTCGCAAAATAGCCGCCGCCGTCGTCCATGCCGGCGAGCTCCACCGCCGGCGCCCGCGGCCGGTCCCGCGACACGCGGTAGTCCTCGCGGCGGTCCGGCCCCGCGGCGGCGCCGCCGGCGATCACGTAGCGCGGGTCCCAGTTGGCGGGGAAGTGGGGCCCCGTGCCGTAGCCGCTCACGCCCTCGGCCGCCACCGTGTACTGGCTCAGCCCGGAGTTCTGGTACACGCCGACGGCGCCGCGCCTCTCGCGCGCCGTGCGCTTGGAGGCCATGTACTGCGTGTCGGCGGACCCAAAGACGTCGAAGCCGTGGCCGTGGTCCGCCGTGACGAGCACCAGCGTGTCTTCCAGCGCGCCGAGCGCCTCCAGGTGGGCGATGGTCGCCCGCACCGTGTCGTCGAGCTCGAGGAGGTCGCCGAGCGCCCGGTCGTAGTCGAGCGTGTGCATCTGCTTGTCGATGGACGCGGCCTCGGCCATGAGGAAGAAGCCCTTGTCGCCGCCGCGCTCGCGCAGGATGTCGACGGCCTTCAGGGTCATGTCCTTGAGGCCCGGGAGGTCCCGCGCCGAGGCGTTGGCCCCGGTGGGATCGTTGGTGAGGGTGTCGAGGACGGAGGTGAAGACGTTGCGGTCGAGCCAGACGGGGAGGTTGGACGTGCAGAAGACGCCGAGGGCGCGCGTGTCGTTGGAAAGCTGGGCGAGTGAGGACTTGTTGAGGGCGAGGGAGTAGTCTTGGGCTGCGAACTCGGCGTAGTAGTCCTTTCCCAGATAGGAGGCCGGGCCGGGTAGGAACTGCTCAGCGCCGCCTCCGAAGTAGACATCTGGGCTGCCGGCGTGCGTCCAGGAGTAGTTGGCCAGCCCGTGCAGGGCCTGGTCGATCAAGGGGCCGTAGGCATATCGGGAGCGGGTGTGGGCGGTGAGAGCGACGGGCGTAGCGTCGGCCAGGAAGGCAGTCGAGACGGCACCCCAGGCGGAGCCTTGAATGCGCTTGAGGAGCTCGACGATGGTCTCGACTTTGGGGTCGTCGAACTCATCGGGCGAGGAATCCGCATACACGCCCATGGCGTTCACGGTGCTCTTGTGGCCCGAGTACAGAGCCGAGGCCGAGTTGGCAGAGTCTGTGATGTACGAGTCGATCGAATGTGTCATCTGGTGGCCCAGCACGGGAAACTTGTCCAGCTGCATCCGCGACTGGTATCGCCCGTTGACAGACTGGTGTCCCAGGAGCCGGGCAGCTGTGATCATGTTCGTGGTCATACCGTCACCTCCACACCTCATCAGCACGGGCTCTTTCTAATCTCCCTGATCTTTTCTTTTTTCTCTTTCAACGTACCAATGAACAAAATCACATTCTTTGCCCTCCTCTCCGCCGCCACCGGCCTCACAGTCCAACTCGCCACCGTCGTCTCACCGCCATAGTACGTCAACGTTACCTCATACTCGCCCGGTTCATACAGCGCGACGCGGCGATAGATCTTGGACGCCACGTTCACCACGCTCTGGTTGCCCGCCTCCTGCGCAAACAGGTCCTCGAACCATTCGAACGTCCACGTCTCGATCATGGGCTCCTCATCCAGCCCGAAGAACGCGGCCACCGTCTGCGGCGCCGCGGCGGCGCTGCTTGAGGCGTCGGAAGCCTTGGCGATGGTCACGGTGAAGGCGTCGTCCGGCACGCCGTCGTTGAAGGCCTCGGTGCCGTTGACGGGCGCGTGTACCTCGAAGCGGATGTCGAACTCCTGGCCGGGCAAGAAGTCTTGCTGGTCCGGAGGTAGGATGCAGCCCAGAGTGGGACACGTGCCTAGGCGTTGATAGTACTGGGCGGAGGCGGGGGTGAGAAGTGTGGTCCCGAGGGCGAAGAGGTGATGTAGTCTCGCCATTGTAATACCGGGGCTGCCTTGGAGGCCACTGGCTCGAGACGACGAAGAGGAGTAGGCAGGAGGAGGACGACGCGTCACCCTCTTCAGGGGACGCAGCCCCCAGCTGAGATTGGACGGCCGGAATTTTATACTACGTGCAATTACGCGCGAGCTCTATCTGGCATGGATCAGGATGAGAACAGAAGGAAGAGCCAATGCATCAGATGAACATATGCTAGTCAATCATATTTGCGTACTTGGCACCCTATCTTGGGATGACAACCCGAGGGGGCGGGAAGCTACGTTGAGGATCCCACGTTGCCGGGAATCAAGAATTCGTTTTTGGGCACGTGTCGACCAAATTTTGAATTCCAGACCGGCCGGAGCCCAAAAGCATGTCGACACCAAGCTTCACCATGATCAAGCGAGCAGGGTAAGTACCGCAATGACGACAAATCTGGAACGCCTCCCGTTGAAAGGCGCCGCCACGTTCAGCGAGGTCCGGAAGTGATGAGTGACTCGTCCTCATCTTGAATGAGAAGAGTTGGGATTCCAATATTTTCCCAGACCAGATACGCCACGAAAGTCAACGTGCTCCCAGCTGGAGGAATGATTGGCGTTGGGGGAGGCCCTGAGCCCTGAAGCCAAGAAGAAACACTGCGGACGCCGTTCATTGCCAAGCGGCGCCGCATCTTGGCGATATCAAATGCACCTAGGCGTAGCCTCCGTGACCACAGGTGAGGAATCAGAGTAAAATAAAACATTGCAGGACTAAGAGGATACCTGCAAGGTCGGGCAGAAGAGGGCGAGGCTCCTTCGGCAACGTACAAAACAGTCAGTGTTACGATGAGTATAGTGTCCCTGGGCACAAAGCCCCCGGTGTCAGGCCGGGAGGGATTATGAGAGAGGGCTTCACCGGCACCGGCTGAGGAGGCTCTCTGAAGACCTTGGGAATGTCGTGCACCGGCTACCTAGGTATACTCGAAGCGATGCCATGGCTTTTCGTCTTTAATATCCAATCCTGTTCATGTTGTCCCGTTCACCACTTTATCAAAGTTGCACAAACAACGTAGCTGTGTTCATGAAATTCAAATATTACGGATTGAACCGCGACCCAGCTCAGCTGCCTCGCGATCCAGACCGTTGCGCACCACTGTCAGCCAGCTGCTGGGGGTATGTGATATCCCGTACTTCGCAGTTGCTCAGCCTCTCCGCCAGTTCTTCATCCGAGAGGTCGCTGCTGTAGCCTGTTGTTGAAATCCTGGCGGCCGCCTAGGCTCTTGCGCAAGTCGATGCCGTTGTCATGGCCAGCGCCCTAGCTCATGTACTGGACGGAAGCAATACTCTAGACGTCGTGGGTGGCTCTGTACTCGGCGCGGGTTTGGGGCAAACTCGGCAAAGGCGAGGTTGTCCATGCGTGGGGAATCAACGATATATATACCCAACAAGGATAGCTACGTACCCACAAGTGTAAACAGGCAATTTGTTCCCTCCCTCAGGCTAGCCGAGAATCTCCATCAGGCGGGGGGCGCGGCCCCAGTCATGGGCAGCCAATTCTAGTAAAGCAAACGACACGCTTGATCATTCGCCTGTCCACCCCAGTGGTCTCAGGAACCTGTCGTTCCTGCCCTCGACTTCGCCGCCAAATTTGGCTTTCGAGGGTGCTATACTGAGCTTCCCCAGAACCGCATACTTATAAGCGCCACCTGCATACGGGATGTTGTTCGCGATGCCACGTTTCGCAGAGAAAGCAAGCAACGCGAATTTGATCGCCTCCTTGAACTGAGAAGGCAGACCATATTCGTCGCTTAGGCAAAGATCGACCTTGTCCTCCAGAAGAAGCTCGGACAGGTACCTCATCAACGTCTTGTTCCTAGTTCCTCCTCCTGAGGCTACCAGCCGCGAGACCGAGTATCTTGGTAATACGTACTCTTTCAGAGCCCTACAAATACTCGTGGCCGTGAACATCGTCAGCGTGGCCAGCAAGTCTTCCGTCGATACCGTGGCGCATGTCTGGAGGATCCCATCTGCGAAGCCAGCGCCGAAGTCAAGCCGCCAAGCCGACCTTGGAGGCTTCCTGTTGAAGAACTCATGGCTTTGCAGTTCTGTCAACAACGAATCCATGACCACACCTCTCCCCGCCAGCACGCCGTCTTCGTCGTAGGCTTTTCCCGTTCGCACCCGCGCCACGTGATCGATCATGACATTGCCCGGCCCCGTGTCGAACGCCACCATGTCTCTCCGGTCCGCACAGGCGAGCTGCAGGTTCGCGATGCCCCCGATGTTGAGGGTGCAGACGGGGTGGCCCTCGCCGCGGAAGCTGGCAAAGTCGAGATACTGCATCAGCGGGGCCGCGCTGCCCCCCAGCGCGTGGTCCAGCGGGCGGAACTGGCTGACGACGTCGACGTCCGTCAGGGCGGTGACCACGCCCGACTCGACGATGAAGATGCCGTGCGCGCACCCGCCCTTCGTCCACAGGTCCACCAGGCTCCCGCTCCCGCTCTCGAGCAGCTGCAGCTCCTTCGCCCGGTCTGGTGGCTCCTGGTAGATCGTCTGGCCGTCGTAGCCGATGACATCGATATCGGCAGGCTGCAGGCCGGCCTTCTTGATGAGCGTGTTTGCCGCTTCGGCGAACACGGCGCCCGCCGCATAGTTGAGTCTTGAAAGTGAGAAGATGTCCAGCGTGTTGTTGAAGGCGGAGAGGATGAGCGGTTGGAGAGCTTCGGGCCTATAACAAATCAGTGCTCTGCGGATGCGATTCCGGAGAGCGGGTGTGCTCACCAGTCTACTGAGATGCCGTCTACAAACTTGGGTCGCGTCGGATGCCCGTCGTCTGCGAGCTCGACTGTGCAGAGAACAGCATCAACGCCATCGAAGGAGGAACCACTATTGAGGCCGAGGATATAATGGGACATGTTGAAATACGAGATCAGTGTGTCAGTGAGATCAAAAGAGACGGCGGCAGCCGTGGGACTGAGACTTCCGCTCGAGAATATCCCAGAAGACGTAATTTATCAATTGCAAGCTTTGACCCCCGAGAGACCACAACCTGGGTCCTCATGTGTCTTGTAACTTGTTCACGCCTGCGAAGCTGTCCCCCGCTGTGGGGTGGATCAGCATCCCGCAAAAAGCTCATCCACGAAAATGGATAATCATCGAATGGGCATTGGGGTAAAGCAGAGCTTCCGTCGGAGAAACATGCCCCATGGTTTTTGCGTGAGCACGTATCTTCGGCGCATTGCCTTTCATCGGAAGATCTGATACTTACGGACAGAGAAGCTATTCAGGAGCTACCTGTCAGTGGATAGACTAAGGTCCCGCTCCGGTCTTTACTTTTCTAGAATCGAAACTCCACGCTGCACAGTATGTTTCCAAGATACCTAGGTAAATATGGCAAAACCTGGGGGAGGGGGCACACATACACAAAACAAAATTGATTTCGACTTGTGGCAGGATTGTTTGTAATACTTGGGTAGCCAAGATTCGCATGTATTCAAAAATTCTTGTCAAGTTGTTGGATGAAAAAAAGCACGCGAGTATGTACAATTTGCATGTTACGACTACCTAGGTACCTAGGGCTAGTTGTTATACGAGTTTGTGCGTAATTCTGACGAGACTTGAGAATTGCAGGTGCTTCTCGGTTTCCCCGTCTGTAGCCTCACCGACGTGATAACAAACTGGAAGCAGCTCCGCTCGCTCGTTAAGCTCTCGCAATGTCTCGATATGCGTCTTCAATAGCGGGAGCATTACTATCGGCGACACTCGACTGTGAAAGATGTCTCGTTTGATTGTCCTCGCAAGATCCTGGTGTAAATGTGCAGCACGAAGCGTACCTAGTAGGTACTCAGCTCCTCCACTCAACTGGCTTTGGACTCTGCACACTCTCTGACTGATCCTGCGAACGATGATCGAGGAATTCTGGAGACTGATCGAGTTTTGGGTTCTCGTCTCGTCCGTTGGCCCCAGTCGGTGTAGTTGGTTGGATATCAGTGATTGTGAACTGGAATCAACGCCCTACTACCCTAGGGTACCTATGTTCCTCTATCAATATCGACCTCATGAAAAGCCAGGAGAGGGTGACCTCGGCGGCAGAATTAACATTTTTTTCCTGCCCCTTTGGGCCGGTCGTGAGAACTCCGAGTGAAGTATCATCACAGAGCATTTAAAGAGACATACCGATGGGCTTGCGGCACGGATTCGATCAATGTGCTTATCAGATCTAATCACTGTGTCCATTTTTTTTTAATTCTTTTACACCTCTAACACCAGTTTATTAACAAATTAAAAATCTACTTATAATTCTTAGTTTTTATTCTATATTATATAATTTTTATTTAAGTAATGTCTATCAAGTTAAAATTCTTTAATTTAATTCTAAGTAAGATATTTAACTAATTTTATTAAATGTAATAAAAATATTAAAAATAGTTAAAGAGCTGTTTTAAACACAGAAAGGCTATATGGATAATGGTATAATTTAAAATAATAAAAAACATCAAATATAAAAAAAACAATTTGTATGCGGGCACAGTGATCGGATCTGATAAGCACATTGATCGAATCTGTGTCGATAGGCTTGAGCCACCTTGGCAGATGTCTACGCCACGCACGTCTTAAGGGCTTGCGGCCAACTGATATCCACCTTGAACAATACAGACATTTTACTCAATGTGAACCCCAGGCTCCCACCCTCCCGGAAGCTATGCGAAATCCGAGCGTGTGCGAACAATTTGTCGCTCAGATCTTAGCTATGTCGACCAACTTGACCCTAGTGCCAGCTTCGTGTCTTATAAGCACATCCATGGCAAAAAAATTTAGCGCGGATATTCTTTAAGTACTGCTTATCTCCTGCAATAATTTATGCTCATTTGCTAAAGTACATATTATTTTCTATTCCAAGTTCACCTATCAGTTATCATCTAGTTGTTGAATACCTAGGTAGCGCCGCAGTTATGTAAAGCTCCACTATCAGAGACTACGTAATATTGAATACATTACGTAGTGCTACGTAGCTTTGATCAAATCGCTGCACATTTATCTATACTCTACCCGAAATGTTGAGAACCTGGATAATTTCCAGAACGAAATGCGGGCGTAATTGAGCCGAGGATGGCCATAGACATCTCGTCACGCATCGTCGAGCCGGATAAGGCACACAGATCCCCGGCAACACATCCACGGCTCTTCTACTCCTTGAACTTACGCCCATCCGCCAACCCACAACATTAGAAAACCGTACCCGTAGCCTCTATTCACGTCATACCCAACTCCGTTCCCTGCACCGCCGGTCCCCGTCCGGCCTTGCGCCCGCGATGCCCTCACCCGCCCACCTCAAGGAGATCTTCCTGTTCCTCATCGACCCCTGGCTCTTCATGTTTGAATCCCTCACCCACCTCCCCTCCACCCTCCTCCACCTCCTCCTCGCCCTCGACCTCACCACCCTCCTCTCCCCCTCCCGCCTCCAAGCCGCCTGGTTCGGCCGCTTCTGGGCGACCGCCGGCCCCGGCGTGCGAGAGACGGGCGAGGCCCGCGTGATCCCGCTCCTCGAGGGCCGCGTGGCCCACGGCCGGGTCCTCCCGCCAGTCGTCAGCGACAAGAATCACCACGGCGGCGGCGGCAGCGAGGAAGAGGATCATCACCACCGGGGCCTGCGCGGCGTCGTCCTGGAGGTCGGCCCCGGCACGGGCATGTGGGCGTCCGTCTTCGCACACCCGTCCCTCCGCCGGGGGATCTCGCGCGTCTACGGCGTCGAGCCCAACGCCTCGCACCACGCGGAGCTCCGGCGGCGCCTCGCGGCCGCGGGGCTGCTGAGGAAGGAGGGTGAGAAGGATGGAGATGATGGTGATGCGTCGTGCTGCTACGAGGTCGTGCCCGTCGGCATCGAGGACCTGGCCGCGAGCGGACGGGTCGCGCCCGGGAGCGTGGACTGCATCGTGTCGATCCTGTGCCTGTGCAGCATCCCGGACCCGGAGAGGAACGTGAGGGAGCTGTACGGGTATCTGAAGGAGGGCGGGCGTTGGTTCGTGTATGAGCATGTGCGCTGCGAGAGTGAGAAGCTGAGAGAGTCCGGGTTGGGAATGAGGATGTATCAGGGTGAGTCCTTTCGCTGTATCTTGTCACCTCGTGATAAAACCGTTTGGCTTGTGTGAGAAGTCATGTGCTGTGTGAATGGACTTCTCCCGTCCGCGCTCGTCCTGCTTGCAACGCCACACTAAACTCTCTTTCCCGGACAGCTTTCATCAATCTCTTCTGGCCACACATCATTGGCGGCTGCCAGCTCTGCCGCAACACGCCCAAGACCCTCGTCGAGGCTGCGCCCTGGACGCAGATCGACCTGGCTCAGCCCGAGGGAGAGCCTTGGTACCATCCACTTCCTCATATCCTCGGCACCTTAACAAAATGAGCTCCCACTTGCTCATCACGTGGCGACGAGTTTTGCCCTGAAAAGAGAGGTATTCATGAAGCCCCTGCGAAGCAACCTGGACTCCATCCCTGTGGTGAGGCCGCGGCATGGGAAGACTCGAGAATGAGACACTGGACGCCCATGGACTGTACAGATATTTCGACCCGAAGCGGAGGCGCTATGTACCAATGGAAAACACACAGAAGACTGCAGTGTGTCAATCGACCATGGTGTTGTTCTTCTTGTATGGGGCAAACGCCATCACTGGAGGCAGCGTTCGGTCTAGACTATCACAGCGATCATCGGTCTCAACAAAAGCTGCAAATTCATAAGACGAGGTCGACTTTGAAGACTATTTGCATGGCTGAAAACTGGTTCTGTCTGTCCTGAAGGTCCTCACTTCGAATTCTCGTCAAAGACCCATCCACAAGACGTCGGAAAATCAACCAGGATTGACCATCACAACAATCACCAAGCATCTCTCAAAATGAGATCCAGCAGGGAAAGAAAAGCAGCATCGACTGCATAGCCGGACAGCTGGATCGGACGACGTGATCCAGCCTTCACCAGCCGCTGCTGACAGCACCACCACCGGTACCCCAGGACTCGCCGCCAGCCTCAATGGGAGCAGCAGCACCAGCACCAAAACCACCATCGCCACCAGCACCGAAACCACCGTCGCCACCAGCACCGAAACCACCACCGCCACCAGCAATCTCCATGTCATCCTCGCCAACGTGAGGATTGTTGCATCGGGACTTGAAGTGACCCATCTGCTGGCAGTTCTGACACTTGACACGGGACACTACAATAAATCAGCCTCTGTTACGAGTTGAAGGCCTGAGGGCGGAATTACTCACTGTCACGGGGCTTCGGGCAGCTCTTGGCGTCGTGACCCATCTCGTCGCAGTTGCGGCACTGAACATTGGCCATGTTACGAGGCTCAGTGCACTCCTTGGCCATGTGGCCCTCCTGGCCACAGTTGCGGCAGCCACGAGGACCAGCCTTGGGGCAGTCCTTGGAGAAATGACCCATCTCGTTGCACTTGCGGCACTCGACGCCCTCAGCAGAGCGGGGCTCAGGACCTGGAATAGTCAGTGGATGATCAAAATACCAAGAATAGGTTACGAAAAACTCACAGTCAGCGACTCGGTGGCCACCCTTGCCACAGTTCTTGCAGGCAAACTTGTCGATACGGGGAATGGGACCTGGAACCGTTAGTCATGATACCAAGACGATGGATGCTATGCCAACTTACAGTCACGAACACGATGACCCTCCTCGTCGCAGTTGTAACACTTGACGGCCGCACGCTCAGCGGGCTCGTTCCTCTCTTGAGGGCAGTTCTTGGAAATGTGACCAATCTCACTGCAGTTGGAGCACTTGGGCTGACCAAGAGGAACGACATCACCAGCGTCAGCCAGACGGGCCAGGACCTCGGCATGATCCTTGGGCCAACCCTCCTTCTCGGTCGCCCGGCGGGGCTTGTCGGAGAAGCGGTAGTTGACTGTGTACTTCTTGCCGAGATTGCCCTGCAAGTCCATGTTGGTAAGAGTCATGGACAGACTGGCCTTGACCAAGGGAATGAGGTAGAGAGCATAACCCTGAGAGCGCAGGGCCTGCTCAAGCTCGACAAAGGTGGTGGTCGGCTGGGCCTTGATGTAAATCTGGACCTTCTCCTTGATCTCATCCATGTCCTTCTCGGTGATGGCCTGCTCGAGCAGCTTCCAAGCCTCCTCGCCGGTCATGTCGGGCAGGTGGCTGCGGTCAATGGCGCGGGCGCTGTTGCACTCGGCGGCCATGTGGCCTGCAATGGATCTTTGTCAGCTGCATGAGGCAAAGACAGGGTATAACTGGGTCAATAGGTCTCACTTACCCTCCTGCTGACAGTTCTTGCACTTGGGGACATACGTCGGGCAGTCCTTGGCCATGTGCTCACCCTCGCAGTGACGGCACTTCATGGGCTCCGGGCAGTCTCGCAGCTTGTGGCCGGCCTGGCAACGAGGACAGACCAAGGGCTCGGGACAGTCGTCAATGAAATGGCCCTCCTTCTTGCAGTTGCCACAACGAGGGGGAGGAGCGGTCGGGCAGTCCTTGACCTGATGACCCTCCTTGTTGCAGTGGCGACAGGTGCCAGTGAAGACAGAAGGGTTGGGACAGTCGGACTTGTTGTGGCTAGATGAGGCATGTCAGTCGCCTGTCGTTTGAGTGCTGTGGATCTCAATCAAAAGGCAACATACCCAGTCTCGCCGCAGTTGAAGCAGGCATGGTCGCCGCCGCCGCCGCCGCCGCCAGCCTCAGCGTCGACGTTACCGTCACCACCAAAATTAGTGGAACCAAAGTCGCCACCGCCGAAGTCAGCAGAGGGAATAACCTCAAAGCCACCACCAGACTTGGCGCCGTCGTCCCAAGAAGAGACGGCGGTGTTGCCACCACCGGTACCCCAGCTGTTGCCACCACCAGAGTTGTCCCAAGACATGTTGAGGTTTGTTTAGGGATCTGTTTGTTTGGAAGAAATCAGTTAGGACCGCGCAATTTGGAGGTTGGAGAAGTGGTTGAACGAGAGCGCATTGGTGTGGGCAAAAACTTCAAACGATGGAAATGAAGGATGGAGATGTTGAGCGACCACCAGGACGCGGGCGTTGCAGCGTAGGTGATATGATAAGGGGGCGTTTCCGTCCGTCGCGATGGTATAGAGATGGGAGTGACGTGTCGGGGCTTTTTGGGACGGTACCAACCAACACGAAGGTATGACTATGGTGCTGGATGTGGAAGAACAGGCACCTTGGTGGGGGCAGTATGGTATGAAGAAAGGTAGTGCTGAGATGGAAGGGTACCTTTGGAATGAACGCAAGGTTGGTTCAAGCTCGGCAGTCACAAGAAGAAAGACTTTCCTCTGTTTGTTGTGGATGAGAGGAAGAAAGGATGCGATGGAAGGAAAACGAAACAGAGTGGGAAAGGGATCAAAGGAGGGCATGTCGCGGCAGCCTGATCGGGGTTTGGACTGGCGGGGCAACGACGACGTCGTGGGGAGGAGATGAAAAGAGAGAGGGCACTCCACGAAATGACTCACAGGTACGGAGGTTGTACTCGGAGGGGAAGGGAGTGACGAAGATGCTACTACTGCAGACAAGAGATGATGGTCAGTGGCTGCTGACCAAGATGTATTGATCGAAGGATAGATGCTTGTCTCGAGTAAGGCAAGTAAAGGAAAGGAAGAGAAGTTGAGGTATCGTTTGAGTGAGGTATTGGTGCTGGTGTCAAGACGGGAGAGGGTGGGCGAGAGGTACTCACTCTTTGCTTCGATAATTGAGACCTGTTTGTTGGTGGCCAACAACAAAAATGATCGTTGTGCCGGTTGGGGTTGGAAGAAGGGGGAGAGAAAGTGTCTGGAGAGCTGCGTTTTCGAATTTACAGATGCTGTTTTGTGCTTGATAGAAGCGACTCCAAGAGGCGCTGTAGTGTTTAATAACAACAAGTGGCATGGGTGAGCAAACCTGGAAGGAGGGCACTCGTAGGGCAGGGAAGCAACTCGGGGCTTCTGCCATTTGGCGCAAAGCTCACCCAGCACCCCACAAGGCCTCACGCCTACTCGATATCTCTACAACCAGTGACAATTTTTTAAGCATCCCAAGGGCAAAGGCTCTCAGGTGGCAGAATATTCCTAGAAACCATACCAGAATCCCCTGCAGTCGCCCCATCTGGCCGAACCCTGGCCTACCTAGGTGCTCGAGCGGCCAGGCCGAACAGCATATAATCCAAGGCAAGGAGATCACGATCGCCTCGGAATTTGACGACTTTGGGCCTCTTGATGCATCAGGGCTGGCACCAGCAATGCAGACAGGAGACCGAGCTGGGGTGAGGCAGACAGACTTCACTAATCAAAATTCGGCGGCTCTTGTCACTTGCGTACATCGATACCTCACGATACCGGACGATTGTTTAGATTTGCCTACGGACCGTCTGGTATTCAGCGTACAAGGCGGCTCCGATACATGGAGCCGAGCCACGTCTGGGAGACAAGGTTGCACTGTCAGGAGTGGAAGGAGGATAAATCACCAAGGCCGCCCCCAAGAGGTATACCCCCAAGAGCTCATGCCTCGAGGAGGTTGTCCAATGGGTGCATACCACAAATGACGTTTCCCAAACGACAGAGTTCGGGGTCCTATCACACTGTCCTCTCTGATCCTCCTTCATAATTGGGAAAGCTTCAGCGCTTCAGCCGTTGCGACATATCGCTGCGATTTGCTGCAGCAGCTCGAGCAGCGGACTCGATCGCCGAAGTAATTCCTCAAGACGTTTCTACCCTATTCATCCACCGTGCTGCCTGTAAAGATCTGTCTGCATTTGACCACCTCCATGCTGTCTGCGGTCATATACTGTATACTCTGTACAATACTAATTATTCGAATAATCTTCATCCTTGTCCAATCCGTTGGGAGTATGGGTAGAATGGTGATCCGAGTCAGGGGCGATACTCTTGGTATAAGAAATATGTTTGATGTGTTGTGCCAAGTGGCATAATGAGTGCCTAGTCGTCGATGGTGCCCCTACTACCTGAACATGCGGTAGTATCCTCTCTGCAGTCGAATCCTGTCTGACTGTGCGTGAACCGAGAGGGACTTTAACCATGGACAAGAGACGATGCCCAAAAAGCGCGACTCCACTGCCTAGCCGGGCACTTGGCAGCGAAGACGCTGAGCGTGGTGGCTCAGAGACCTTCTCAAAGTTTTGACGAGGGGTCCAAAGGCTCTGAATGCTCTGACCATCTACGACTGCCATCGCCCAGTACCTCAGTGCCGTGGCAACATCCACCCAGAGTGAAGCCTCTCCCTCCATATCATGGGTAGCATTTTAGAGTTGAGACGAGCGCAAAGAACACTTCAAGACAAGACAAAACGACGTGAGCCTCATGATCTCGCGACGACCTCCTTCGACAGGCGTGCTAGCAGGCCCGGCGCACCGATGCTGACCCACAGCTTAGCAACTTGACTGAGCAGCCGCACCGGAGCCTCTCGTGAGATATCCGAGGTGCCTGCTGAAGTCGTCTCCCGCGTCTCGAGATAAATTCGGAACCGCCAGTACCACAAGGCCAACACGAGACAGCGAGACAGAACGTTCGCATTCCGCATGTAGATTAATAATCATCAGCGCAAAGGTGATATAGTGACACTCACCAGCGATACAAGCGAGGCAGGCATTTGGATCTCTGAGCCAGATGTCGTTCTCGAAGTTGGGTGACACAGCTTCTCACGCTCCCCACAGGATTGCAGTTCGCAAGCCACCAACCAATCTTCTCACGTCCCGCAACCACATGGCAAGGTGCAGGGATCCTACATGCAACTTTAGGGGTCCCCTGCTCTAGACCCTGCCCCGCGGTGGCGAGCAGAGGAGGAATGGGGCTCAACAGCGTGCTGGTGTGGGGAGGACAGCGAGAAACTTACCCAAGGCCAGGGAGGACAACATGTTCTAACTGCCATGGCTACTTGTGGGGTGGGGTTTTTTCTTCTTCTTTCATGGACCGCACGATAAACTTTCCACGGGATTCAATTGCTGCGATGTGTCAGTAAAAATCATTGGGATTGAATATTTGCTTTGTCGGGAGGTCGTAATTTGGGAGGGTGGCTAGATTCTTGGTAGATGCGGAGGAAATTGTGCGAGACGTCCTCCCCGGGAGTTGTGACCGCGTAATGTCGAGGACGAAAACCTCCATCGCACCACGATAAACCTGAGCTCGTTCCTCATTCCTATAGAGTCAGCATTCTTTTGACTTGTTGTAATTGGGTTGTCCGAATTGACAAAAACCGGACCAATTCCGGGGCTGTGTTTCCAAAACGGGTGCATGATCTTTCTTGTTGGGAAGCCCGGTTGACCGCACCTCGCCCCTCCCAGGGCCGCTCGCATGATTCTCCAGCAGATCGGTTGACAACCTTCCCGTATCACACCACACAAAGCCGACTTCCCACCTAGCTCTTCTGCAAAAACACACCATCAAAGCTGAGGGCAGGAACTTCAGATACCTCGGTCGCCTCTTCACGACCACCCACCCATCACATACCTTCGACACGCGCACAATGGCGAACTCATCGACGACCACGACGAGCGCCAGCGCAGGCCGCCGCAAGGCCGCCGCCGCCTCCGCCAATGGCAAGACCGCCGACGGTGGCGAGATCAGGTTGAACGGCGCCGCGGCGGCAGCGAACGCACAGGACGAGGTGGACAAGAAGGTGCACGACTTCTTCTGGACATACACAGAGGAGCCGCACAGGACCAGGAGGCTGGCCATCATCAAGGCGCACCCAGAGGTTCGCCACCGTCCACCCCAATTCCCAAAACTCTCTCGTCGAAGCTCGTCCACATGCTGATAATATCTGTCTGCTCCCGCCTACAGGTCACGAAGCTCTGCGGCCCCGAGCCGTTGACCAAATACGTCGTCGCCCTCGTCGTCTCCCTGCAGATCCTCTGCGCCTACCTCCTCCGCGACACCCCCTTCTGGTCGTGGAAGTTCTGGGCGGTGGGCTACGTCGTCGGCGCGACCGCCAACCAGAACCTCTTCCTGGCGATCCACGAGATCTCGCACAACCTGGCCTTCCGGTCCCCGCTGGCCAACCGGCTCGCCGCCATCCTCGCCAACCTGCCCATCGGCCTGCCCTACAGCGCGTCGTTCCGCCCCTACCACCTGACGCACCACAAGTCGCTGGGCGTCGACGGCCTCGACACGGACCTGCCCACGGCCCTCGAGGCCGTCGTCTTCGACTCCATTCTGGGCAAGGCCTTCTTCTGCACCTTCCAGATCTTCTTCTACGCCATCCGGCCCATGTGCGTCTTCCAGGTGACCTTCACCTGGGTGCACCTGCTCAACCTGGCCGTGCAGCTCGCCTTCGACTACGCCCTCGTCACCGCGACGGGCTCCTGGCGGCCCCTGCTGTACCTCCTCGTATCGTCCTTCCTGGCCGGGTCCCTGCACCCGACGGCGGGCCACTTCATCGCCGAGCACTACGTCTACGAGACGGTCGCGCCCGAGGCGCGCGACCCGGACCGCGGCGTGCCCGTCCCGGAGACGTACTCGTACTACGGCCCGCTCAACGCCCTCACCTACAACGTCGGCTACCACAACGAGCACCACGACTTCCCCGCCGTGCCCTGGACCCGCCTGCCGAAGCTGCGCCGCATCGCCGACGAGTTCTACGCCCCGCTGCCCCGCCACGAGTCGTGGGTGCTGGTGCTCTGGCGCTTCGTGTGGGATGCCAACGTCGGTGTCACGAGCCGCGTCAAGAGAAAGAACGGCGGGAGGAAGGTCGGCAGCAAGGTCGCCAAGGTGGCGGACTGGACGCCGCAGGAGATCGAGGCGTGAGAGCGCGGCTTCCCCACACGACGCAACTGGGAAAGATGTTGGCAGGCTTTTATGTTGCCAGGAATTGACTGTACAGGCAAACGAACTTCAGCACATACAGGGCGGAGAGTTTGATTTTGGGCGTTGCGAATCTGTAGACTGGGAACAAAAGAGGGTCACTAAATGCTGCTGTGGTCCGTCATGCTCTGGAAGCTTATGAGGTCTCACGCGATACGAAAATTAGAAGTTATGTCTGCCCTGATTTGATTCGTATCTTTGAAATGTCCTGCTGATCAGGACGATGTGTTCGTGACAATGATCTATCCATTTCCATGGACGCCGATTGGCAACCAAGTCAAAACGTCGACACGACAAGGTTCATTTTGAGCTACATATTGAACCACTCGAAAACATCACAAGTTACACCGTAGAGTCCGACACTCATGCTTGGGAAAAGGGAAACAAACGCATCTGATTAGAGGAAAGACCGGTACCACGCAGCCTGATGTAAAGCGGTCGAAGCCGCAAACGCAAAAAACCATAAGAACACAAGAGACAGGGTCAACGAAAATAATAGGCAGCCGAGCCAGGAGTGGCTGGTCCAGTCCTGTGTCTCTTCGCACGTCATGACGAGCAGTGCATTTCCTCGCTCGCCAGCCCATTTCCCAAATCTCACCCACCACCAGTGTCTTGAGCGCATGTACGCGTGCGCGTATGCATTATACTGTATGTCGGACTGTGAAGCAGCGAAGGCCGTCAGTCCGGGGCCTTCGGTCAAGGGCCGCTCGCCTCGCCGTGGTATCTTCGCCTTGACCGACCCGCGGATCCGTTTCCATCGTCACATAGAGACAGCTGAATTTTTCTTCCCGCAAATGACAGCGCTGGCATCCCGCGAGCGTCGTAAACCCCTCACACGCAGTCTATGGGCCCAAGGGTCTCCTCACCGCTAGAAGAAGAAGTACGCCAGGAGGAAGCTGACAAGGCACAGTATGGCGACGAGTTGGATCGGAACGCCCTCGGTACCGTGCGGCCTGACAGCCGAGGCAACCTGCGCAGCAGTCTCTTTCGCATCTCCGGGTGTAGTGGCCTTGCGCTGGCGGAGGCCGTCCGATGCGGCCTGGGCTCCAGCTACTTCTCTCTTGAGTTCGCTGTTCGGCGCCTGGGGAGACTGAGCAATCGGCGCGGTCACGTCCGGATCATCTTTGAAGTCGGTGGCCGCCTCAGAAGGCGGGGCATTGCTGCTCGTTGGGCGGTGCTCATCGGGCGAGGAGTAGGCCGGAGGAGGGGTGTTCTCGGCCTAGGTTCGGCTTGTGAGCATGTGATGGCCACCCGAGCCTCAAGGTTGGGGTACTTACGCCGTTGGTTAGGTGCGGTTGCTTGACGGGAGTAGCGACAGCGGCGGCGGGTTCGGAGCCTCCAGCAGGGAGGAAAGTGACTCTTATCTTCCTCTCCTGAATGCTGGACTTCTCGACAGAATCCCACTGTATTGATAATTGATGTGAGCGTGGGCGCGCGAAAAGTTGATCGAAGGACATTGAATAAAGTGGGACAGTGCATCCGCAGCGCGCTTGCGACAGATGGACAGAGTGGCATGTGACGGTCATGCGGCCAGAGGCTGCGGAACTGGGGCAGAATGTCGAGGCAAAATAGCCCAACTTACAATTGCCTGGACATTGTTGAACTCATTATCGCTGGAAATGATGACGGACTGGACCAGGAACTTGTCGCGACACTTGGCGTCTGCCGGAGGGTCTTGCTTCATAGCCTGGAGAAGAACTGCCGATGATGAATTGGTAAGCTCCGAGGGCCAAGACTGACATCCGAGATGGGGGTCACCAACCAGTAACCTCGACTTCATGGCCAGGCTCAATGCGACCAGAGTTTGGCCGTACGCAATATCTAGACGAACATCATCTCGTGAGCCTCCTCTTCTGCTATACACGTGGTTCGGGGACCGGGAATCGGGGGAATCGTACTGCTTAGGAGCGGTGGTTTTGACCTGTTCGTGTTAGCCATCGCCTGACTAGCGTCGATCAATGCCACGGTGACGACGTACCTTGAACGCGACGGGTTGCTTGTTCGGGTTCTTGAGTTTCAGGATCTGGTCGACCTCGACGGTGAAGGGCCCTGCAGATACGCATCAATCAGCCGTTTGTCCTCAGCTCCGGAAGAGAGCATAGCTATAGGGACGGGCGACGTACGGCGGAACCCGAGTTCAGAGGGCTCGATTTCGACAGACATTGTCGCGGTGGTGATGGGTCAGTCAATCAATAGGTCGTCTCGAGGTAGATGCACGATATCGTCGGACGTCGAGGTAGTCGAGTCGGCTGCCGTGGCTGATCCGCAGCAGAGACAGAGCCTGACACTGTAGACTAGACGTGGACGTGGACACGGGAGCAGGCGCAGAGATTCGGTCCAGTATTCCTGAAAGGAGGATGTTGTTACTTTAGACGGCGGGCTATCGTCTATGGATACGGCGTATCGGTCGTGAGGTGGTGCGTTGTGGTCGGCAGCAAAAATGTCGTGTGCAGGCAGGGCAGGAAGGTTTGCGGGCGGAAAGATGGGGACTGCTGGATTTCATGTGCTGGCCGGTTGGATGACGGCACAGGTGTTACGACAGGGTTGTAGTGACGGTCTTGGTTGGCCTCAGATTGGGATTGGGTTGGCGTGGGACGCAGGCAAGAAAGACCAGGGCAAGAACAGGAATCTGGCCAAGCTGGGCAACTCTGGACTGCTGCACTCACTATACAGACACCGTGATGGACTATCGGTCCAAGAATTGAAACAAACAGTCTGCCCGAGGCCCAGGCCATTTATTTCTCCAACACCTGGCCCTGGCCAATTGATCGTTTCATCATCCGAACTCCAACGTTGTGCCGTGCCGTGCCGTGCTGTACCCACGAGCACGAACGGAATAGAGAAACGCTTTTGATGACGAAGGTAGCGAACCAGTGAATCATTTTGAAAACCGCATGCTATGACTACCCAGTGAAGTACAGTGATCGAGACCTGTGGGACAATTGGACGGCGGCATCAAAGGATGCTTCGCATACCAGAGGCCAATTCACAAAAGGGCATCCCTCGAGAGCCCTCGTCGGGGAAGGCGATCTTACCTCTATGTGGTGGTAGGTGTCTGGGTGTCACTAATGAGCAGCACCAAGGGGATAGTTACTGTCCATGGTGAACAGACATGAACCCCATCTCGGCAATCTTGACAAGCTCCACAATTCCCCCGAGATGATTCACTGCGAATTTCAGCAAGTCTATTGTGACTTTAGAGGCTTTGAGTATAGAATCTGTCTCCATAAGGCTGAAGTTACGGATCTTCCAGCGTTGTGTCGGAACTCTGATATTTCACGAGACCCGAAACTCTGATTCATCAGCAGATACACAAGTGTTCAACAGCTCACTCTTCATACCTGACCTGGAGCTAACCGACCCTTACCCCTACCCGCCTTGCCGCACTAGGCTGTGCCTTGCCCCACAACAGTCACCTACTTTGTACCACTGACGCAGAGTGAACTTGCCCCTCCATGATTGTTCAGCCAAACAATGGTCCGTCTGCTTCTAAAACCAACTGACTCCGACTGTCTGATTCTGCCTAGCAGAGACCACCAAGACACACACACAAAACAGTATTTCTTTTCCCTTTTTCAACACACAAAAAAAAAAAAAAGAACGGGAACCTGCATTGCCCGTTACCTCTTCCTCTTCACCACCCAACCACCGCCTTGAAGTCTCACCTACCACCACCATCCACCCGTCATCTCTACTGGTGACTACTCTCTCGTCCCATAACCAACCCTCTCGACCAGTCACCATGGCGTCCGACCTGGAAACCCTCCTCGAGATGGGCTTCGAAAAAGCCCGCGCCGAGATCGCCGTCAAGAAGTCCGGCGGCCTCCAGGGCGCACTGGAGTGGCTCGAGAAGAACCAAGACACCCCGCTCGACGAGCTGCAGGTCGACGACTCGGCCGACGCGACCGCCGCCGAGATCAAGGGGCTGGAGGAGGGCCAGCTTGCCCGGTCCCTGGTGTGCGACGACTGCGGCAAGCAGTTCCGCTCGACCTCCATGGCCGAGTTCCACGCCTCCAAGTCGGGCCACGAGAACTTCAGCGAGTCGACCGAGGAGGTGAAGCCCCTCACCGAGGAGGAGAAGAAGCAGAAGCTCACCGAGATGCGCGCCGCCCTGGCCGAGAAGCGCTCCCGGCTGTCCGAGCAGGACAAGGAGGACCAGAAGCGCAACGATGCCATCAAGCGCAAGGCGACCAAGGAGACGCAGGACATGAAGGAGGAGCTGCAGCGCAAGGAGCAGATCAAGGAGGCCGCCAAGAAGAAGCAAGAGAAGCAGGCCGACATCGAGGTCAAGAAGCGCATCAAGGCCAAGATCGAGGCGGACAAGGAGGAGCGGCGCCGCAAGGCGGAGGAGGCCAAGGCCGCGAGGGAGGGTCGAGCTCCGCCCGCGGCCGCGGCCGAGGCTGCTGCACCTGTCGCTCCCGCTCAACCCAAGTCGAGTGCATCCTATACCGATGCACGACTGCGGTTCCAGACGCCTGGCGGTACGGTGCAGAAGAGCTTTCCGGCCGAGACGACGCTTTTTGAGGTTGCCGAGGCACTGCGGGCGGAGGGCACGGCTGTGCAGAACTTCACCATGACATTTCCGCGGAAGGTTTTTGAGGCGACGGACTTCGGCCAGACGTTGCGGGAGGTGGGTCTTGTCCCCAGCGGTGTCCTCATCGTCAAATAGGCGGGCGCCACACGCATCCTTGACGCGTAGGGAAAGGACATGGCCGGCGGTAGGAGGATGACTCTTGAGGCAGAGGTTCACCGAGATTGGCGTTTCGGAAATGCTCGAAGGAGCACTCACGCGGTCTAGGGAAAAGCTCCTCGGCATCGACAAGCGTACTCGCTGGCATGTGATCGAGTTGAGCACGGGAGGGACGGCCTCTACTCGATGGCCTTGCAGCCACCATACTGCAATTACCACACAAGTCGGTACATCCCGACTGTTGATGAATGATGAAGCAATGCCCCCGAGATCATCATGGGCAGCAGCGAGATCTGTATCTGCTCGACGTGGTGACTTGTGCATATGAGACGACACGACGGTTCAAAGCCTGTCTTCCCAAGGTAATCCGCCTTCTTACGTGTGCCCATCTTACAGTACGTCCTTGGCACTTCTCAGAGTGGCCTTCCAAGCTTAGATCTGCCCGCAGTCACAACACAAAGCAAACTTGAAGGCAAAAAAGCTGGAGCAGGCAAGGTTGAAAGCCCAAAGTGATCCCACACGATGCAAATTCGGTGGACAGCCGTGGGCATTAGAGCGCCGACAGTAGGATTCTCTTCATGACAAATCGGAATGTCCATCACGAGGTATTATCGTAGCCAAGCAGCAGTCACGGATCCCAGAAACCGAAGGCACGACACGAATTGGGCGCAAATTCTTTTTCCTTTTCAATTTGCAAAGGTCATCAAATTCCGGATCCCTCTACTCCATCCCTGCGACCAGATACCGAAGGAGAAGAAAGCCTTCCTCGTCCATCCCTTTTTATCAGTAGATGACTGGTATTTGCTAGACTAGAAGCAGCGTAGCGTTTTGTGAAAAATGAACCCGCGACCCGATGCAGAGATCAAAGGAAGCGTAGCAGAGGCGGGAGAGAGACATGTGGTGTCGTCGTGAAGATCGGTCGAGTTGTTCGTCGGGGGTAATTGCTCGTTTTGACGGCGGCAGTTGGCGATTGGGCGAAACCGCTTAGTCGAACAGACCGAAACCCATATCCTCGTCGGACTCCTCCTTCTCTGTAGATGTTGTCAGTCAAACGCGCTCCAGATAACAAGCACAGGCCGATGCAGGCATGTGGACTCTTTGGGGCACACGAACCCTCTTCCTTGGCCTCCTCCTTGGTCTCCTCAGCAGCGGCGCCACCGGCAGCGGCAGCACCACCGGCCGCAGGTGCGGCAGCACCACCGCCGGAGCCGACGCTGGTCAGGAGCTCCTTGACATCCTTGCCCTCAAGAGCCTGTAGTGAACACAATCCTCGTCAGCGTCCATTTTGTCAATGCATCAAGAGCGGTTTTTAGCCCCCGATCCAGCCTTCGAGTGGGTCCTCGACTTTTGCCGAACTTCGTGATGGTCGTACCTTGGCGAATAGAGAGGTCCAGATGGGCTCGACGTCGACGACACCAGCAGCCTTGATCAGAGTCTGCAGCTTGTCGGCCTGTATACAGTCAAATCTTTTGTCAGTATTGCTATTGTGTCGTAACGTCGTCGGCGTCGTTCTGCGACGGTCGTGGAGCTCGGGAATTTCATACGGTGATCTCAAGACCCTCATCAGCGAGGATGAGGGCGGCGTAGGAGTTTGCCAGCTCAGGGGTAGACATTTTGAATCTGTGTGGATTGCGTGCGGAAATGCAGGAGAGTGAGTGTATCGAGGGTGCTGCTTCGCGGGAGTGGTGACAATTCAAGGTCTGGCTCAAGGTGGTCGGGTGGTAGGTTCAGACTGGGTTTTTCGAGGCTCGCTGTGGGAATCGGAAAAAGAGAAGGGCCGAAGTCATTTTGGCACTAGCCTGATTGGGTGCACCTGGAGGGGTGGGGCTCTTCATACCTAGGTTGGGCCCCACTTCAAAGTTCCCCGGGCTGTGACGTCTCTCTTTCGGAGGCTGCGGACGCTGAATGCGACTCAGCTTTGCGATCGTCGATAACACAGCAAATACCACCGTCACCTTACGCCAAATCACTTGCACAGACGGATCTGTGGTCATCTTGCGAAAGCTTTGCAGTGAGAATATTAGGCAGCTCTTTAAGTTTCGTACGGATACCGCACAGCCAGACAATTGGCTGGCCTCTCAGTGGGATAACCTTCGTTGATTTGGGTTAACCTCGGTACTCTGGTCAGGACTGTTCCTCCTCATCCTCTATTTCACCAGTTTCCACACCGTCCGGATCAAAGGCTATTCGTCTTTCTCCACTGTCGAACAGCATATCTCGTCTGCCTCGTCGCAGCCCACCCGCTGATCCCGCATACTGCTGCTGGAGGCTCTTGGCCCAATACTGGACCAGCCAAGGGGAGAGCACGCGAGAAGCCCTTCCTCTGACAGGCGACGCCAAGTTTCAAAGGCGAGGTTAATCTGAACCCAATCTCGGAAGCTTGACCTCTCACTGCTACCATAACTCATACCGAAACATATTGGCACGATCTCCTCTTCTTTTTTCCCAGACTTGTTTCACCAGCATTCATTCAACAGCCTTTTCATAGCCCAGCATGGAAACACCACTGGTACCCGCTCCCCAGGACGCCCGGGAGACGGAGATCATGGAGCGCCTCGTCGCCATCCGTGACCAGCTCCTCCTCCTCAAGCAGGACCGGACAAAATACATCCGCTCCAGCGACGTCATAACCCTGTACGACCAGACCATCGAGGAGGTGCGGAAGGTCACCGAGGTCCGCGCCGTGAGCAACGGGGACGCCGGCGAGAACCGTCTCGACAAGGTCATGGAGAGCTGCTTCCAGCTGCTGTCCCTCTTCTTCATGACGATAGGGAGGACGAACGAGGCGCCTGCCGCCTACGCGCTGACCTCCACCATCAAGAGGCTGCTGGACCACCTGACAGAGGCGAACCTGTACTCGGCCAAGGACCTGGCGAGCATGAGCAAGACGTTGGAGCAGCTGTACGGCTCGGTCAACGAGGCGGATGATAGGCATTCGCCGTACTTGATTAAATTGTTGTCAAAAAGAGTGGAGCGTTGTCAGTCGTCCCTTGCAAGACTTCAAAGCAGATTGGACAGCTTCGACGACACTTTGGTAGACATGCACGAGAAGTTGGTCTCCATCATTCGTTCGATGGCGCTCGCCAACACGAAATCCAAGGTTAGTCTGAGCACACCGTGTGAAAATGTAGATGACGTGGCTGAGACGTGTACAGTTCAACCGGACGGAAGTGGAAAAGCTCAAGGCGCAATTGCAAGAGATTGATGCTCAACGGGTGGATGGCCAGTTCAAGAACGCAGACGGCAAGGTTGCCAAGGGTAGTGAGGAGGTTGCCCAACTGCTCGAGAGGGTCCTTGCGTGGTCCGACATAGTACTGGATCGCAAGGGTGTGATTCCGGAGCAGTGGAGGCGAATCTACGACGTCCTGATCGGCATCCGCAATGACCTGGATAAGTTCTCGATCACACCGGCATGGTCACTGCGAGAAACAGATCTGTACGATTACCAGCGACAACTTGACAAGATTGACGAGGCCAGAGTTGATGGAAACTGGCTGGACGATGAGGGCCGGCCGGCTGAGCTCTATGTGCAGAGGGTAGGTTGATTGACTGGCCCGAGATGAATGGATTTCTGACTAAAAATTTGCAGACGTTGCTCTACCTCATTCGACGGAGTTATGGTTACATCTACCATCTCATGCTCTTGTCAGAGCCAGTCTCAGAAGCACTCCTGCCTGTGTACAACCAATTGTCGACCTTGAAGCGTTGTCTGCTCGAGGTCAAGAACTCTGGAGGCGTGAATTCAGCGAGGGAATTGTATCCTTACAGCATGAAGGTAGGCGTTGCTCACGTCCGCTCTCCAGGCCACGTCTCTCGGTACCCGACTGACATTCCCTCCAGCTCAATTCTATTGACAACATGCGCTCGGACGGGAAATTTGAGGTTAACGGCGAGATCCCCGAAGGCCAGGCAGCCGTGACAGACCTGCTGGCCGAGTGTTATGACCTCAATTACGAACTACGCGTCGAAGCCGAGTCTCGCACTGAGGCAGCAGCGGCCGTGGAGGCCACGACAGAGGCTTAGAGTATATTTACCACAGGGGCGACCCGTTTCGCACAAGACATGCCAGCACCAAAGAAGGGCACAATGCCCACGCCGCAGGAGAGTCCGCCGTCTCGAGAAATACTTGCTTTGTGGAAATGGACTAGCGATACAACTTGAACCCTGGAGCCCACACAGGATCCAGAACAGCCCGCATTGCGCAAGGCGTGTGCAATCTGGAACCATCGAAAGTCCGCCCTTACATTCGCAGGGTCGTGTTGTTTTAGAAGACGGATCACTAATGGCAGTTGAATGATGAGCGTGGGATAGAACAAGCGAGCCTTGTATGATTGTACGGCTGTCAATTACTATTTATCTCTCGTCGAGGGGTAGGCTCTCGGAAGGCGGCTTGGTTCAAGTACGTGCGCTATCAAGCGGAGCAATGGGATTCCAGGCATCAGGCGGGCGGTTCACGCGAAATTGAAATACCGAGGCTGGCAAAGGATATGCATGCATCACGGGCTGTTTTGTTTGGTAGTCGGCAGGCTCTTGCGGAGTCTAAGGGTTATGAAAGGGATTTTCCGAGGAGTAAGGCAATTCTTCCCAAGGGGCAGATTCGTAGCTTTGTTGAAATCGGAGCAAGATGCTCAGGATCATTTGTATCCGCTCCCAGTCTGTCTTGTGCTCGTTCTTACCACAGCCTTCCCCGACGAGTGACTAGGGGAACCGGAACGCAATTTTGGCCGGCCAGATCATCGCCTTATTACCACCAAAGTCAGTCGGCATGGTACGTAAGAATAGAGTGACTGCAGTGGTCGATGCTCACCTTCTCCAGATCCCAGACCCCCGACTTGACGTAGACGTCGTCCTTGAGCAGATCGATGACGGCCTGCTTGCTCTCCGCGACGACCATGATCGTGCTGCCGGCAAACTTCATGCTGGACACCTCATCATCCGGCGGCATCTCCTCCAAGATGGCGCCTAGGTAAGTCACCATCGTCAGCACTCGGACCAGAGTCTTGCTCTCCCTCTTTCTCTCTCTCTGCCCACCAGACGCACGGTACACATGGTTCAAGAGACGCGACGTGCGTAGCTCGAGGGGGCCCCGGACAAGGCACAAATGGGGGCCCGGGAAGCGTTAGGGGAGATGAAGACGAGGCTTACCGCCCATCTTGAAAAGACCACTCTCCTTCGCCTTCGTCAAGCCCTCGAAGTGCTGTCTACAGAGAAGGACCCCCAACCCAAATCAGTAAGTAGCCCATACAGAAACAGAGCGAGACAGACACACACACACACACACATAACGTGAACACCACCGCTGTCGACAGATGTCTCACGAGGAAAGATATCAAAAGAGAAGCAGATGTTTGTGTGTGTGTGTGTGTGTGTGTGTGTGTGTGTGTGTGAGTGTGCAATATACTCACGACCGAACCTCGAGCCTCTTGGCCATTGCACCCGGCTTGTCCGGTACGACAACAAGCCACTCGTACTTGCGCGGTTCCGACGAGGACGACGACGCCATCCTGACGCTACTGCCAATCTGCCGACTGCTGCTGCTGCTGCTGCTGCTATTGCTGCTCGATGCCGCGAGAGACGGCGACAATGCTGCTGCTGCTGCTGCGGATGCTGTGGTTGGGCGTGAGAGTGAGAGTGAGAGTGGTAATCCCGGTGCAACGATGGTTCTGGCGATTGCGTTGAGGCGTGCTGCCATGTCCTGTCTTCCGCAAGGGAGACGGGGGGAGAAAACAACCAGTGGGAGAAAGTCCTCAGGAGAAGGAGCAGGAGAAAGTGTGGAAGGAGGGGACGAATACTTTTTCTTTCTATACCCAATTGATCAACATGTACGTACAGCGACTGGTGGGGCAAAGGGCAAGTCACCCCCTCACGTCCCCAAAACCCCGGCCCGGGGAAGGTTGCTGTACGCTGTGCCGAGTGGGGCGACTGGGGTTGTGGGGCGGGCCCTTCCGAAGACGACTTCAGTTCGGGTGACAACCACAACGCGGTTCTTGGGTTCATTTCTTTTGCAGTTCCAAGCGTACGAACTAAACATCTTTAACCTGGCAGGCATAAGGCCACTGGGCAAGACGAGCAATGTTGAATCACAACATGAAGCCCAGCTCTTCCGCCGCCAAACGGCGTTTGTGATTATGTCCATTCTCAATGAATAGCTAACTCACTTCCAGCCTGGAGGTCTGGTCCTATATTCCATTCCCACCCCTTGCACCCCCAACGTCCATGTCCCCCAGCAACAAGCAAATGCTATCCTAGCCTTCAAAGAGAAAAAATTTGACCGCAAATCGAAACGAGCCGCGAGCCTCTATTGAGGTTCATTCGCAGGGACCTTCATGCTAATATCCCACCCCCGCCCCCCCTGGGGTTTTTGTCTTGTCTTTTTGTACCATAGCCCCAGGTGTTGCCACCACCCCATCGTCTGTAAGCAAATGAGGAATTCAAAGCACCCCAAACCAAACGCCGGCTAAGTATGTCGAAGTATCCACAAACTCCTCGCTTGTAAGCAATAAAAAGGCAAAATACGGCAGCACACACTGACTGTCTGAAGCTCGTGGAGGGAGGCGACCATCTGCCACGGTACTCTGTGCGCGCTCTGTGCCGAGGTCACGCCTCCAGGCCTGTCTTCTAGTCAAGCTCGATGATCTCCACTGGCCCAATCGACGATGACTTGGTAGGGCCCCGCGACTTCTTCAAGGCTGAAAAGCTTCTTCTCCTGTCCAGGCCGTCACCATCACTGCCTTCATCATCGTCGTCGTCCGGTTCAGCGACTGGGCGCCAGGTTCCGTCCGCCGCGACCAAGATGGACTTTGTGTCCAGTTTGTTCTGTTCCTCCAGCTGCTGGCGCACGCCCTCCAGAAAGCTGTCAATATACAGGCTTCCAGGTCGAGCGTCCCCGAAGCAGATCGGGCACCTCCACTTATCAGGTTCCGAGGGTTCTAAGCGTTTGGGACACGTGCAGACATCCTTATGACCGCACTTGATCTGCGGTTTTGCAGGACGTGTGGTCAGCCACGTCTCGAGATCAAAGCACTCCATGTGTGTACAGGAGACTCCACGTGCCGGGATGCTGAATATCTTCGCGCTGAAAGGATCCATTAAATCAATGGACAGTTCATGTGCATTGTCACCAGTACGGTCAATGACGGCGATACCGTCTTCGTCCGGCGCTGCTGTGACCCTGGACCGGATCTTATCCAAGGTCTCTTGACAATCAATTCTATGATTGGTCTCGATGTCCTTCAAGAGCTCTGTGTGACTGACGGTCTCGATGATCTCGGCAGCCAAGTAGAAGAGATTACCCCTCTTATCAGCAGCAGTAGGTCCTGCCCGAGGCACTGTCACTTTGAGTGTGTTTCTTCCATCTAGCACAAAGTCTGTCAACTCAGTGGGCAGGTCTTTGCCGTTGTGAGTAGCTCTCCTGATGGTCAGTGGCTGCTCGTTAAATGAGGCGAAGATGTGCTCCGGCCACAAGACTTCTTTCGTGACCCAATCTGAGTCTTTGAGCGGCTTGTCCGATTGTATTCTGCAGCAACGCAAGCGGAAGCGCAACGAGCCGTGCGAGTACTCACGGACATTCATGGGCGGCTGAAGTCCGCCAGGCTGGACGACGATTTTCTTTTTGCTGAGTCGAGAGAACTGCTGGGAACTGACATCAATGTGGAGCTCATGGGAGTACTTCAGGCGGAACGGTGCCACGGCCAATGACTTGACAGATTGGTAGTGTCGGTCACTCTCGTCACCGTTGCGTCTCGTCCGTTCAGGGCTGCGCGCGTGAGCGTGATGTAGCGACATTAGAAGCGACTTTTTCTCGTGATGAGAGTGGGGATACTCGCTCCGGTCAATGACGCGACCCTTGGGCGGAATCAAACGTGTCACTGGGCGAGGTGCAGCATGGTTGAGTGGTCCACCACCGTTCGGTGTCGCCGGAGGCTGCGTCTGCATTCTGGATTGAGGACGAGCCTGAGCCCAGGGTTGCTGCATACCGCCGAATGAAGGTGAAGCCAAGAAAGTGGCCTGTTGCATTGGCGCTTGGTTCTGCATCATGGCCATCTGAGGGCTTTGAACCATCGTTGGCGAGCCCATTTCCCCCGTCCAAGTAACCTGGGGTTGCGCGAAAGGGGCGTACTGCCGTATACGCAACTGATTTGAGTCTTGCGCTGGTGACTGCGGCAAATTAAACGGGTACTGTTGAGTATTCGATGAGTTACGTGAGTGATGGTGCGCACTCGTCGACGCTTGCATCGTGGGGCTGGCGGTCGTGTGAGAGCTTGGCAAGACGAAGTGCTGGGGAACTTGATTCGGAGAAGACACCGTTGGTTGAGGACCGAATGAGTTCTGCTGTATTGTTGGACTAGCTGCAACGGGATACGCCCCAGACGATGGTGGGCGTGCTGCATACTGGATTGGAAACTGTACGTTTTGCATGTTGGAAGACATCCTCCTGACATGGTTCGATCCTGCGCCCTGGTGTTGACTTTGCGCCCATTGAAGATTGGTGTGAGGCATGTTCTGATACGTGCTAAAGTTCACAGGCCCGTTTGCTGACTGTTGAAAAGAGAATTGCTGCGCAGTGTGGGGATTTTGCTGCGCTTGCACTTGTTGTAATTGAGCCTGCTGTACAGCGCGCTGCTGCAAGATCACCTGTTGAGCGTGATGCTGCATTTGTTGCTGCTGCACTTGCTGCCGCTGAAGCTCCGCTTGCAGCCGCTGCCTCTGCGATTCTTGCTCAGCCTTTGCCTTTGCCACCACCTCCCTATACGCTTGGATCAGATTCGCATTGCGGCGTTCGATGTCTGATGGGTCGTCGGAAAGATGAACGGGCACAAGCATGCCATTCTCGTCCAAGTGGTTCATTTGATCATTATCAAAGTATTGATGCACCCGGAGACCCAGCTCGCCGTCCTGGATACCGAGCCTCCGCCTGGACGCTGTAAACAGGATGTTTTGCATGGTGACCGAGTAACACTTTAGTTGACCCAGCAATTCGTCCATCAGGTAGGGATAGTGCCGGTTATGTGACTCCTGGAGAAGAGATGGCCAATGCTGAGAAAGGCGCGTGAGAAAGTCGGCAATCGTCTCGACGCCCTCACGCCGGGAAGAATTGAAGTCATGGTAGGGAAAGCTGGCAAACCATCCCAGATTGTCACCGGAGATACGTTCGTTCTTCTTCAGCACAGTTTCTAGTATCCCAAAGCCAATGCGTATAGCCCGCATGTCGAAAGATGGAAGGGGCGGGAGCAACTCAGGGTTGACAGACCACATGCAAAAGAGAGAATGTAGCTGTATGTAGAAGACATCTCGCTTGACACAAGCATCTCTCAAGATGTGCAATCTCGGTCTCTCGACGTCGGCCGTCAGCTTCTGGTCACCCCCTAGCCAAGCGATGCGCTGGTCGATACACAAAGCGAGGTCGGAGAAAAGAATCGCCGTCCCAGGAAAATGAGCGCCAACGGGCTCGAGGCGTCTCCTCTTGTTCGGGTGCTCCCCCTCGCTTGTCGACTCCGGCCGCACGTGAGAGAAATGACTTGCTACGGTCGATTCCGAGATACTTAAGCCATCCGGAGGGGTTGTTTGGTTGCTTTGTGGCAGCGTCGGGGGAGGCATTGCCTGCGGCGACTGCGCGGCCTGTGCACGAGCTCTGGAGGTGACATGTCCAGCTGCTGTGGGAAGCGGCACCAAGACGGCAGTGTCGGCAGTCATCGCTTCCGTGTGCGAGAATGACGGCAGCGAAGCATCTGGAGATGTGGTCTCTGAAGCCGGCGCCACAATGCTGGTGTTGTGTGGTCTTGGTGAGGGACCCGCCAGGGCCACGGCGATCGGGTTCGGGCTGTCCTTGGCGTTCGAGAGCGCAGGACTTGGTTCGTCGCTCGGGGCGGGTGAAGGGAGTACATTCGCTGATGCGCTGTGCGCAAGAGTGTCAGCCTGTCGTGTCATTCTGTGCAAAGAAACGCGGTAGCGGCGAGCGCGACCCGGCGTGTCGCCAGAGGCCTTCGGTCTCCAAAGGAGTGGGGTGTCCAACTGCAATCAGGTTAACTCACTCTGAAGGGTGTTGACTAGACTGTGGGCTGTCATGCTCGGGTGGTCGCAAAGGCTGCTCCTGGACCCCTTGCGGAGCCTGTGGAGGAGGCTGGCGACCGGGCTGAGGTTGAGGACGGGGCTGCGATCGAGGTCGTGGCGAGGGCTGGACGCGGGTCTGGGACTGCTGCTGTTGCTGTCGGGGAGGCTGCGGACGGGACGGAGGGCGTGGGCTGGGCTGAACAGGCGCGGTGTTTGTCATCCATGACTTCTGCTTGCCTCCCATGAAGGCATTGAGGGTCGAGTTGGCATGCGCGACCTGGGAAGAGAAGGCGCCTGACTGTCCCAGCGGCGGACCGGGCATGTTTTATGAGTCGATCATGCGCGGAGGAGGTGTGACTGGCTTTGGCGTTTCGGGACGTGGTCGAGGCTGTATCGTATCGACGACGACGGTTTCAGTCGAGGATCCTTCACTTTTGAGATTGAAGGACACCGCCCATATCATCGGACGAAAAGAAAAGATCGAGGAGGGGTGGGCATACCATGAAGTGGGAAAATCTCCGAGAAGATTCAAAGTCAAGTCAAGAGCCGAGCCGCCCAATCAAGTGACAGATGAGGGAGATGGGCAAAGAGCCAGCTGCAACTAGAGGTAAATACAGTTCAGGTAGAAGGTTGAAGGCAGAGAGGCCAAGTTGCTGACGGGAGATGGTGGCGGTGGTGGTGTTGGTCGTGGTGGTGGCCAAAGGCAGTTGTTGTTGTCGTCACGTCAAATGACTTGCGTGCAGACCCAGGGCAATTCCCTGTCAGAATCGGTGTGCTTGTTGCAGGCGACTAGAGAGGAAGGCGCACTCTCAGGTTACGGTACAATTTGTCTGGTGGCTGATCCGGAAGGATAGACCTTGATTCTGGGAAAGTCCTATGAAGGCTGAGGAGTAGATGCGGGTGTAGGTAGATGTCTTTTAAAAGGAAGCAGCAGTAGCAGAAGTCCGCAAGGGACTCGGCAGGATGTGTGAGAGGGCGGGCATGGGTGATGCGCATGGCCAGGTGAAGTAATTCAGGTTCACACCTTCACACCTTCTCGCCTGCCACCATCAATCAGCATAACCTGACCTGACTGACGTTTTACTGCAAACTCCGTGTCATGGCCAGACCGAGTGAGTAACGAAACGAAGAATGAGCCAACATGCAGGTGGGAGTGAGCAAGGCGGCAATACCACTGTCAGTCCCTTTGGAGGGCAACCTTGCAGGAGGGATAAAAGAAGGAAGAGAGAAAACACAAACACAGGCACAAAGGCAGGGAGAAAGTCGATGCGATGCAATGCAATGCAATGCTCACCTCACGGGCGACACTATCGATATCGCCTCTCTCAGCTCTATTCCACGTTCCCTACTCCCGCCTGCGCCACTCACAACGTGTAGCTGCAACTTTCCAGTGTGGTCTTGCGTGTTTGCTGTCTGGGTCTAGTGGGTGGGAACCGGGAGAACAAAAGAAAACGGTCTTGGGACAAGAAAAGCAATGCACGCAACCTAACCCGTCCTCCAACGTGTACTGCATGTACGGAGATACTGCTAATGGGCGTGCGACCTATTAGTATTGACCCTTGCACCCCAGCAACCCGGCAGTGACTGGCCCCTCTGCCGCTGTAGCACCCCTGCCGCCCTCGCACTCGCCCTCGAATTAGCTACCTCTGCTTGTCGAGTCGGGTTGGGTACCGAGACAGGCGGAAGAGAGTGGAGACTTCTTGCTCACATGGTACAAGATCAAGATGGCAAACCTGATGAATATACAGACTCGGACCAAATGCTGCTCACGATATTCCTCATGTCAACCAACGTCTGTATTGAGGTGTTCGTTTCTCTTGCGTCACACTTATCCTTGGAGACTTGTCAGTATTGCATTTGCATTTTGCAGCCAGCCTGTTTCCAATAATGTCGGCCGCCGGGAGCAGGCTGGAATATCTGACCTGTCAGGTAGAACAAAGCTTGGCAGCTTGGCCAGCACCCAACACCAACTCAGCACCCAACGGTCTCAGACATCGGGTGCTGGCAGAGAGTGGTAAGGAAAAAGCAAGTAGAAAATGGGTCGCATTTGCAGAGTGATAGACGGGCAACCAATGTGGGCTTTTCTGAATCAAGGCAGCCAACAGAAGAAAATATTTCCGTAGTCATGTGCACACAATATTAATACTTCCATCATGAACTTCTTTTGTTTTCTGTAGCTGTATTTTCCACCGACGTAAGGAGACGGGGTTTTTTTGGGGGGGAGGTTTTTTTTTTTTTTTTTTTTTTTTTTTGGGGGGGGGGTGGGGAAAATTAATGTTGGTAGGGCAATGATAAGCGATATTAAAGTGGGGCCAACCCCCGAAAAATTTCCAGCCCC
>JALRMF010000296.1:0-65101 GCA_026120015.1 Dendrostoma leiphaemia | reverse complement strand
AAAAAACTTGTTTAAGCGCAGAATTTAAAAGTTTAAAGTTAAGATATGCGTATTTTAACTTATATTAATAATACCCTAAATTAATAATTTCTTCTAAAAAACTTAATTATTAAACTTAAAGTAAGGCAAAGCGGTAATATTCTTATAAGTGCTGCATTAGCGTATTTTAATAACGCTATCCCAGCTTATAAAACTCTTGCCAATAATTATAAAGTTATTGTCTATTATTTTATCAAAGCTTATTTTACTTAATTAAATATAAAATATAAATATTTATAAAATAAAAGTAACTTATTATGCTAGGCAGCAAAAGCATTGCAAAAGCGTTCCTTAGCATAGGCAAGCGTTTTAAAAACTATATTAGGCTATTAAGAGAGATTAGCAATAATAAAAACCTGTTATAAAGATTAATTAATCAGCTAGCTTAGCTTAAAGATATAAGAAAAAAATACTTATAGCAGGTCTCTCTAACAATAATATAAGCTTATTATTATTGTTAAAATTATTAGGATTATTAACACTAAAGATGCGCTTTTAGTTAATAGCACTACTAACAAACTAGGGCGCATTCTAGGCACTATTACTTTGCAGAATATTAACAATATTATTATTATTAAGGCTAAGCATACTAATAATAGGCACGCGCTTTAAATTGCGCTTACAAGCAGCTAAAATCTTATTAATATACGCAGATATAATATTATTTATATAATTAGCTATGCAAAGAAAATAAGGATAATAGTAGAGATAAAATGTATTTTACTTATTAAAGGCAGGGCTTTTAAAGTATTAAGCAAAGCTAGTTTTAAATAGCTTTTGCCGCTGTTAGTTAAGAAATTAGCGCACTTTAAAGCGCTAAATAAGCTAATAAACTATATAAAAGTTAAAACTATAACTAAGTAAAAAAAAAAAAAGTAATAATATTTATTCTCTTTATTAATTAAAACTTAAAAAAGGTTAAATGTAGGCTTAAACGTATAATAAGGTATAATAGCAATTAGCAATTAATAATTAAAGATTAAAAATAAAAAAAGAAACCAGTTGTATATAATAAAATAAACTAATAATTAAAGGCAGCAAGCAGGTTAAAGTTATTGTGTAAAAAAAAAAAAGTTAAGGTTATAAGTTAACGTATAAGATAAGTGTGCGCTTTTATACTTAAACTGTAAAAAGCTTAGATTATTTACCTTGTTAGCTATTATTTATCAATTGCAACCGTTGCTATTGTAAAAAAAGGAACAATGGGCTATTAAAAAATTGGCTGTTAAAAAATTTAAATAAAAAGGTGTAAGGTTAAATAGACCTAAGAGGTTAAAAGGGCAATTAAGGTTGTAAAAAGGGGCTAAAACTTAAGCGATAGGTTAAGTAAAAAGTAATTAGTTGAAAAGCTGTAAAAAAGGCTACTGGCTTTGTTATTAACTATTATTATTGTTATTATCGTTCTTGCTTATTTTAGTTTAAAGATTGCAAAAGAGGCATTTAAAGGCAACTGCTATTAGAGAGGAAATAATTATTATAATTAAAGCTAAAAAGGTTTAATTGTAAAGTATAGGGCTAGAGTTTGCTGAAGCTTTATAAAGATCCTTTGGCAAGGCTATATAGAGGCCGGCACTTTCTTTTTCCTCTTTAAGATTTAGTTTTATATAGCAGCTATACTTAAGCAATTAATCCTTCCTTTCTCTACAATTAGTGTAGTTATCTTGCTTAGTGATCTTTTGTGTCTAACAAAGATTTTAATAGTATAAATGTTATTTTTAATGCTAATTTAATTAATTAATGTTGTTTTTATGCCTAGAAACGTTATATAGCAACATACGCAGTTAAAAGTTGTATAAGAAGAGATTTTAAGTAAAAGTTATAAACTTGCAAAAAAGATTAATTATATTAGTTAATTAAAAGAGTGGGCGATTATGTAAGTGGTAGAGTTGCAAGAGTATAACGTATAAACTCTTATCTAATCAGAGGGCGGTGTTTAATTAGCTATAGCGGCTACGCTAGTAAGCTTGCGCTCAAATATCCAAAAACAGCGCTGCAAATATCCGTTCTCTTAAAGAATATCTAGGTACCTAGGAATACTGCATATGTATGTTAAGAATACAAGTTTAATTTCATTAAACGCATTCTGCGTCACAAATGCTCAAGTACCTAGGTATTTGTGTACTTAGTTATATACCTAGGTAGCCGAGAACTCTCTTGAGCGATATCAGAACCCAGACTCGTTGCCCATGGTCCCAGGCCCAGGCTGTGACCAGCACCACTGCCGGCGTATATAAATAGTACAAATCACGTCATGAAGTCTCGTTTGGATGTGCTTCCAAAGCAGACACTGTGCCGGTAACTGTAATAAACCATGAGGACACCGACAACGTAAGATTGATCAAACAGCAGCTTACGAGACGCAGGTGTACAATGTGTCTGTTCCAAGGCTCTACTTCTACCACAGTGGAAACGTTGAGCACATACACAAGCTTTGGATCTAGGATCCAAGGTTCAGCATAGGCCGCCGGGGGGGGGGGGGCAGGATTCGACTGGGATGGCTTTTCTCTCAGAGCGTGAAGAACTTTGTCCGTCCCAACAGACTACCCAGGTACTTATTCAATGTGTCCGAAAGGCATGCTCTATCTGCTTAGCGAGTATCCTCTGCACTAACAAGCTGGACAAATTGCATCTATGACAGTTGTGAAAGTTGATCTTGATTGACTTTGGGCAGGAGTCGAGCATTGCCTGGGCATAAGATCAGGGCTGAACGCTTGAGTTGTCATTGTCCACCAAAAGACTGGCAGTGGCGGAACGTGGACAAGGATGAGGCCACATCTCAGTAATGTATGAAATACAGAATACTTGGATAGACTTAAAACAATGCAAGCATATCTCTTCATAGTTGGAAGAACTGGAGAATCCTTCCACTTGGCACGCCCCAGGTCGAGATAAGTATTGGCAGCAAGACTGAGTCATACTCCAAAATTTCTCCATTTTCTGGACATACTATATAGATCAATAAATGCCTGGTCCTTGTAGTTATCATGAATGACTTAGAAGAGATAGCAGCTTGCACCAGCAGCTTCTTTTTGAAGTTCAACATTGATACCCGTGTTGGGCATGTCGCAAAAGATAAAGTAGCAGTTGAAAGTAAAAAAAACCAGTGACCGTTTGAACAGGTGAACAGGATGATCCCTGCACATTCATTGCTGTCATGGCCAAAGTGGATTCTCAAAAGGCAGTGGCCTGCCAGTGACAGGTTAGTGTTCCCTGTTTAAGCCACAGGAGCTCCCCGACAATCGTCATTCTGTGCCACAGCTGCTGACAGTTCCCCTCCAACAGCAAGCTAGCTGACGTCGTCTAACTTTCCCTGTCATACCACCGACAACACACAGCCCTTTCTCCCTCTCCAACTGCAACCTACAACACAACCTTGTCTTTCCTTGATCGTGTTTCTCTGTACTGACCCATCGCGTCGGGTCACGCCTTGCTGCACACATCTTGACAAGTTTTGTTCCTGTGTCTGCGCAAGCGCTGGTTTTGAGCTTAACCCTCACATTGAGCTGTAAGTAAGCTTGCAGCTTGTCCTCGTCACTGCTGATTTTGTCGGTTCTGAGCTTGCTATTATATCTCGGGTAGGATCACCTCTTATCGTTGGGAATCAGGCTAATGGTTTCGGAATCAACAGCTTCAACATTCTTCCCTGTCCCTTTGATCGACTGCATGCCTTGCAAATCGAGCCCTCTCCTCGACCACCTGTACAACGCGAAACGATCACCCTTGCAGGACGCTGTCTTGTGCCTGATTTTTGTGCTCAAGCTGTATCGACGCCTCGAGTCGAACCCCATGACACCTTCAACCTAGATCGCCATCTTTTTCCCAGGCCAGGGTAACCGGCCACCACATCGCCCATCATGCTTGAGGGCCTTGTCGCGGGCCTGCTCAACCGCTTCCTGGGCATGTATGTCAAGAACTTCGACCCGGCACAGCTCAAAGTAGGCATCTGGGGTGGTGATGTCAAGCTGCGCGACCTCGAGCTACGCAAAGAGGCCCTCGACCAGCTCAAGCTACCCATCAATGTCATAGAAGGCCACCTCGGGGAGTTGACCCTGGTCATCCCCTGGTCTAACCTTCGAGGTGCCCCCGTCAAGATCTTCATCGAGAATGTCTTTCTACTCGCAAGTCCGAAAGAGGAGGCTGCCTACGACGAGGAGGAGGAGGACCGCCGAAAGCAGAGAATCAAGATGGAGAAGTTGGACTCTGCCGAGCTGCTGAAAGAACGATCACAAGAGGGCCTCTCGCCGGAAGAACAAAAGAAGAGTCAAAGTTTCACGGAAAGTCTCGTGACCAAGATCGTGGACAATCTGCAAGTTACGGTCAAGAACATTCACGTCAGATACGAAGACTCGATATCTGCCCCCGGTCATCCGTTCGCGCTGGGTGTAACTCTAGAGGAATTCAGTGCCACCAGCACCGACGGCGAATGGAAGCCCACCTTTATCCAAGACTCCACCAAGACTACACACAAGCTGGCCACCCTGGGCGCATTGTCTGTATACTGGAATACAGACACGAAACTGTACGGCACGGGCAGGGAGACCAGTACCTCAGACAAGCCACCTATGGAGCATGATGAGATGATCAAGACCTTCAAAGCCATGATAGGTCAGACCGACGAGAACATCGGAGTCGATCACCAGTTCATACTCAAGCCCGTCAGCGGGCAGGCTAAAATTGAAATGGACAAGTCTGGTGATGTGCGAAAGCCGAAATGGAAGGCCAATCTGCTCTTCGACGAGATCGGTGTCGTGCTCGACGACCACCAGTATCGTGACGCCTTGATGCTGGTCGATTTGTTCCATTACTTCATCCGCCATCAGGAGTACAAAAAGTATCAGCCGAAGGGTGTCACACCCAAGGAGGACCCTCGGGCATGGCTTAAGTTCGCGGGGGATGCGATCCTCGGCAAAATCCATGAACGAAATCGTCGATGGTCTTGGGACTACTTCAGAGAGCGCCGTGATGATCGTCTCCGTTACATCGAACTGTTCAAGAAGAAGAAAGCGAATCAGCAGCTGTCTGCCAATGAGAACGAGGACCTCAGTAAGCTTGAGTGGAAGTTGGATTACGAGGATCTGCGTTTCTGGAGATCCTTGGCTCGAAACCAGCTCAGAAAGGAGAACGCTGCTGCGCTAAAGAACAATCCGTCCAAGCAAGAACCCCAACAACAGGGTTGGGTAGCCTGGATGTGGGGCTCGAAGCCTCAAGAGCAGACGACGGGCTCCGACGATGAAAACACCCAGATGACCGAAGAGCAGCGCCAAGAGCTGTACGAAGCCATCGACTGGGACGAGAAGGCCGCTTTGGCCGATGCTGTAGAGACGCCAAGAGACAGTATCAAGTTCCAGGTCGAGACCTCACTCAGCACGGGAAGCTTCACTTTGAAGCAGAATCCACATGGTCAAATCACAGATGTTTTGAGCTTGCACTTCGACGTTTTCAAGGCTAAGGCCATGATCCGGCCCGACTCTTTCCTCACCGACGTCAGTCTTGGCGGTCTCCGCGTTAACGATGGCACTACTCCCAACAGCCAATTTCCAGAAATTGTCCGCGTCAAAGATGCGCCTGCCACGAAGAAGAACAACCGTCTCTCCATCGTGGAGCTGGAGAAGTCCGCTGATGAAGCCTTCTTTCAACTGCAGCTGGAGCAAAATCCATTAGATGGGCAAGGCGACTTTGCCGTCAAGACGAAACTGAAGCCGCTTGAGATTATCTGGAACCCCAACGTCGTGGTCGGGGTCGTTGATTTCTTCAAGCCTCCAGAACGCCACATGGACTCCATCAGTGCTCTGATGGAGACAGCTGGCGCGACTGTTGAGGACTTGAGACAACAGACTAGGGCGGGCCTCGAGTTCGCTCTCGAGGAACACAAGACAATCAACGCCGTTCTAGACCTACAAGCACCCCTGATCATCATCCCAGAGAGCATCACTATGCGAAAGTCAACATGTATGATCCTCGATGCTGGCCATATCAGTGTCAACTCTGAGCTTGTGGATAAGGAGTCCATGAAGGAGGTACAGTCGAAACAGAGCCAAGCCTACACAGAAGAGGACCACAAACGCCTCGAGTCACTCATGTATGACAAATTTATCGTGAAACTTTCTTCGACACAGCTACTCATCGGGCCTTCGATCGAGGAGACAAAAACGCAGCTGGTGAAGAAGAGCGAGGAGTCCCAGATGCACATTGTCGAGCAGATCAACATCGACTTCCTGGTACAACTGTCGATTCTGCCCAAAGCGCCCAATTTGGCCAAACTCCGCGTGTCGGGCCACCTGCCTCTCCTGCATGTCACTGCCTCCGACACCAAATACAAGAGCTTGATGAAGTTGATAGACGTTGCGATGCCCAAGTACGGCGGCGGAGACACCCCGGGAGAACAGCCGCAGCCTCAGCGGCCACGCCTCGCGAGCAATGTCTCCTCGCGCTCTCAACGTTCTAGTCATTCTCAGCAACCGAGCCCAACAAAGCGTCACCGCAGGCGGTCCTCGGACCAGCGGAGGCGCTCGTCCCAACTTCTTCCTTTCACAGCGGCTAAAGAGTCAGCGATTGTTTTGGATGATATTGACGAAGATGACGACCAATTTGAAGATGCCAATGATGGGCAAAGCAATATCCATCTCAAATTGAAGCAGAAGACTTTCGAGCTCAAATTTACAGTGGATGAGTTGCGAGGCTCATTGTACCAGAGCGACCCGGACGGTGTCAAGCCAGATTCCCTGCTGGTTGAGCTCGTCGCCCAGAACTTCGAGGTCAACTACTGCTTGAGACCGTTCGACATGGTTGCTGATGTGTCACTGGGCTCCGTCACTGTTGACGACTTCGTTGGCAACCCTCCAGCAGAGTTCAAGTCCATAATCTCGTCAGGGGACGTGGAAGACAAGAAAGCACATCGAGCACTTGTCAAGGTCAATGTTGTGCGTGTGAAGAAGGAGTCTCCCGAATTTATGTCGGTCTACGACGGCGTTGAGACGAATGTCAACATGGCGATCACTACCATCAACCTCATTGTGACCCGAAAGACTTTGCTCACTCTGTTGGACTTCATCTTGGTGACATTTACCAATCCTGGGGGTGACAAACAACAGCAGAAGAAAGCAACCACCGACGACGGTTCGGAGGTCGATGTGACCGTGGAGCCGCCTTCAGGACCTCCGCAGAATCCTCCAGGTGCCATCAGAGTCAAGGTCGACCTTAAAAGCATTCAGCTCGTTCTCAATAACGATGGAATTCGGTTGGCGACTCTTTCATTCAATCATGCAGATGTCGGTGTCTTCATCCTGGGCAACACAATGCGTGTCAGCACGAAACTTGGAGATTTGAGTCTCGTCGATGATGTGAACACAGGTGTACCAGAGGACTCGTCAATCCGCAAGTTGATAACCATTCAAGGAGACGACCTCGCCGACTTCAGATACGAGACTTTCGATTCTAAGGATGAGAAATCGTATCCGGGTTATGATTCTTCGATATTCTTACGCGCTGGATCTCTCAAGGTCAATTTCCTCGAGGAGCCGTTCCGCAAGATTGTCGATTTCCTGGTCAAGTTCGGCAGGATGCAAGCCATCTACAATGCTGCGCGCCAGGCTGCTGCCAACCAGGCACAGCAATTGCAGCAGGGCTCAAGCCGCATCAAACTCGACGTGGTCATCAACACCCCCATTGTGGTCTTCCCGAGTGCGGTAAATCCTGGTCAGCCTAGACGTGACCTCATCACAGCATATCTTGGAGAAATTTACGCCCACAACAAGTTCGCTCCACTGGATGACTCCGAATTCTCCGAGACTGCAATGATGATGTCCACTGGTATTCGAAACATCAGGCTTACCAGCTTGTTCTACTACGCTGAGCAGCAATCAGAAGAGCTAGAACTGATCGATCACGTCGATCTTGGCTTCAATATCATCTATGCAGAGCACAAGCACGGCGCCAAGCGACCCGAGCTCGAGATCGAGGGCAACATGACCGATATCAACCTCAAGATCACACAATATCAGATGAAGGCTCTTCTCGCCATCTCGCGGTCAGTGCCGGCGGCATTCTCCGGCGATCCAGACACACAAACTGAGGCCGAGCAAGCTGTCGACGACAGCACCCTGCGACGTGCCCAGACTTTGCCTAGAGCTGAGCAATCTAGCGGGGATGATACGGTTGACATGGCTCCTGAACTTGGTATCCACCGTGATACGTGGACAAAGCTCGACCTGGTCTTCCGTATTCACACCATCGGCCTGGAACTAATTAACGCCCATGCCGACCGTCCTGTCGGCAATCTGGAAACCGCCAGTTTGGGCAGGTTCAGTCTGGATGATAGTAGGCTCAAAACCCGGATGCAGGCAAATGGCAGTCTGGAGGCCGAATTTGTCATACAGAGCTTTACCATTCACGACTCTCGTCCTCGCGAGACCAACAAGTTCCGCCGTATCATGACTAGCGGCAACAAGAGCGTGCAGCAATTCATGGCCAGCGTGACCATGTCAGGTGGCAAAGAGCGGAATGTGATTGCGATGGTAGCAATCGACTCACCTCGACTCATCTTCGCTCTTGATTACCTGTTCGCACTGCAGAGCTTCATTATGACCGGTTTGCATGTCGACGAGCCTCCTGAAATTGACGACGACGACATAGAGACCCCCTCCGAGAGTGATGCGGACAGTATGCAAGTCAGTATTGCGCGCAGGCCTTCCGGTCCTTCTGGCGTCAAGTCCCCAGTTTCTTCGATCAGCACTAGGTCCGGGCAAAGACCCGATCAGAAGGCCGAAGAGGGATCCAAGATGAGCTTTGCCTACCGCGTCAATATCGTGGATGCTCAAGTCATTCTCATCGCCAATCCCCTCAGCGCGAGCAGCGAGGCGATCGTTTTGGGCACGAAACAAGTGCTACTGTCGCAGCAGCATGCGCTGACCTTCCAGGTCTCCGAAGTCGGCATGTTCTTGTGCAGGATGGATCGATTCGAAGACTCGAGACTGCGAATCATAGATGACTTCTCCATACAGATGTCCATGGACAGCTCAAAGCCAGAGCTCACAAACCTCCACATTGAGATCGAACCCCTCATTCTGCGCCTGGCCCTGCGAGATATCCTTCTCGTGCTTCAGATTATCAGCAAAGCATCGGAGCTCTCCGGAAATGATGACAACAAACCCGAGAAGCCTGGTGCCGCAGACCAGAAGGCGAAGGAACTCTCTCGGGGAGGCTTGAAACAACGGACTGCTAGCGGCAGAGGTACGTCGACCGTCGCAGGGAAAACCAAATCGGGCAAAACCGCTGGTACAATGGGCGGGCAGACCGTTTCCCGTGGTGGCTCTTCAGGGCAGCCCCACGACATTGCGAAGAAGCCACAGAGACGAGAGGAGTTAAGTGCGACCATTGATGGGATCCGCTTCGTTGTGATTGGCGACTTGCACGAGTTGCCGATCTTGGACCTGAGTATCAAGGATTTCACCGCGACTGCGGAAGATTGGTCATCAAACCTCAAGGCTGAGGTACCGCTAGAGATGTACGTTAACATCTACAATTTCTCGAAGTCGGCCTGGGAACCTTTGCTCGAGCCATGGTCGGTGGGTATCGGCGTTGCGAGGGAACAAGATACAGGCCTTCTCTCCGTGGATGTCGCCTCCAGAAAGACCTTCGATGTCACAGTTACGACAAACTCCATCGCATTGGCCTCGAAGTCATTCGCCTTCCTGACTCAAGATCAAGACGTCCTGGGTAAGCCAAGAGGCACTGAATCGCCGTACCGTCTTCGGAACTACACGGGCTTCGACGTTGTCGTGCGCAGCAAGAGCCCCAGCAATGCGGAAGACATCAGTGTGCGTCTGGAAGATGGCCAAGAAGCACCGTGGAGCTTTGAACACTGGGAGAAAATGCGTGAGAATGTGATGACAGATGCCATGGCTGGCACTGCTGTGGCCGTACACCTAGAGGGTAGCGGCTTCGACATACTGAAAAACATCCGCCTGAATCGCGAAGGCGAGTTCATATACTCGCTCAAGCCAAAGAAGGATAGCATCACCCACCGGCTCATGGTCGATGTGAAGTTGGGCAACGACAACGTCAAATATGTCACACTTCGCAGCCCTCTTTTGGTCGAGAACCAGACGCAAATTCCTGTCGAATTAGGAGTATACGATGCTCCGGAACAGAGCCTCCTAAAGATCGAGAAGATTGCCCCAGGAGAGGCACGCCCGGCACCTGTCGGTGCTGTTTTCGAAAAGACTCTGCTAGTTCGTCCAGATAGCGGATTTGGGTATGCTTGGTCCAGCGAGACCCTGTGGTGGAGGGATCTGCTGAAGAGACCGACTCGCACCCTGATCTGCAAGGGAGAACAAGGCGAGCCGTTCTACTTCCAGATGAATGCAACCTTCGATCGGTCGAATCCGATGACAAAGTGAGTATCAAACAGTCTGCACATCCCTTGCACAGATGAAAAAGCTGACCTTTTTCAGGGCCTACCCGAACATGAAGATCAAGCTGTCGGCTCCGGTGACGCTCGAGAATCTCTTGCCCTACGACTTCAAGTACCGTATATACGACAAGAACACTAAGAAGGACTGGTCAAACTTCCTCAGGAAAGGCGGCGTGAGTCCGGTGCATGTCACAGAGCTATCACATCTACTGCTGCTCAGCGTCGACATGCAAGACACTGTCTTCAAGGCGAGCGAATTTGCTATCATCAATTCGGGCAGCTCGGACGACTTCAAAAAAGAGTCGGCCCTCAAGTGTCAAGATGATCAGGGTCTTCAGCTGAATCTGAAGTTGCATTACCACCGCATTCCAGACAGCGGAGGCGCCTTCAAGGTCACGGTCTACAGTCCGTACGTCATTTTGAACAAGACGGGTCTTGACCTCCAGATCCGTCACAAGGGGTTCATGCAACAGGCCAAGGCTGCGGCTGGCCAGTTGTTGATCAACGATGGGGAAGGTGATCGCAAGGTGGCACCACTGATGTTCTCTTACGGTAGCGATGATCATCGGAACCGTGCCATGCTGAAGGTTGGGGACTCGGAATGGAGCAAGCCGCAGAGTTTCGACGCCATTGGAAGTACCACGGACGTCAGTATGCAATCGTCAAATCGCAGCTCCGAGATACACGTCGGCATCACAGTTGAGCCTGGAGAGGGGAAGTACATGATGACCAAGGTCGTGACGCTTGCGCCACGATTCATCGTCCAGAATAAGGTCGGCGAGGAGATCAACATCCGGGAACCCAGCTCGTCTAACCTCATGACTTTGAATGCGGGGCAGCTGCAGCCGCTTCACTTCATTCAGAAGAATGCTGTCAAGCAGCTGTGCCTGTGCTACCCAGGTGTTGACAATCAATGGACATCGCCATTCAACATATCTGACCTGGGGACGACTCATATCAAGATCGCCAAGGCGGGTCAACGCCAGCGGCTGATTCGCGTGGAAATCTTGATGGAGGATGCCACAATTTTCCTGAAGCTTGGAATGGAGAGCAAACAGTGGCCGTTCTCGATGCGCAATGAGAGCGACACTGAGTTCACATTCTACCAGGTCAACCCCAACATTGACGAGGAGGAGACAGTGGACCGCTCCGGCTGGCGGCCGATCCGTTACCGTCTGCCTCCCCGGAGCATCATGCCTTACGCTTGGGACTTCCCGGCCGCGAAGCATCGTGAGATCGTCATCTGTGCATACAATAAGGAGCGGCATGTGAAGTTAGCTGAGATCGGCAATCTTGTGCCGATGAGGCTGGCCCCGAACCAGGGCGCGCAGAAGATCATAGACATCAACGTCGCTGCCGATGGTCCTACGCAGACTCTGATCTTGTCCAACTTCAAACAGTCGAAGAGTCTCTATCGCCAGAAGACCGGCTTCGGCTCCAGCGGAAATCTTAGCAGCACGGGAGGCTTCGAGGCGAAGGACCAGGACACTGGCACCACCTTCCGCGCACAGCTCAAGCTGGCCGGCATCGGCGTCTCGCTGATCAACTCCCAGCTGAAAGAGCTCGCTTATGTCACCTTCCGAGATCTCACACTCCGATACAGCGAGTCACCATTGTACCAGTCTGTGAGTCTAGCGGTGAAGTGGATCCAGATCGACAACCAGTTGTACGGTGGGATCTTCCCGATGATATTATACCCCAGTGTCGTGCCCAAGCGAGCCCAAGAGACTGAGGCGCATCCGTCGCTGCATGCTATGGTTACGAGAGTCAAGGATGATTCATATGGCGTCTTGTATATCAAGTATGCTACAATACTACTTCAGCAGATGACGGTCGATCTCGACGAAGACTTCATTTTCGCCATGTTGGACTTCTCCAAGGTTCCGGGAGCTTCTTGGAACATGTCCGAGGACGAAGGCCGACTTTGCGATGACAGTCTCGACATCCCTGAGCCGAGTACACAACAGGCCGGTCAGGACATCTATTTCGAGTTGCTGAACATCCAGCCAATGCAGCTCGACCTGTCTTTCGTCCGCACAGAGCGCATCAATGCTGAAGACAAGACATCTTCACGTAATCCTCTCATGTTTTTCTTCAACATAATGACCATGGCCATGGGTAACGTCAACGATGCTCCTCTGCGCATGAATGCCCTCATGCTGGACAATGTGAGGGTATCGATTCCTATCCTCGTTCAGAACATATCGAACCATTACAGCCAAGAAGCACTGTATCAGGTCCACAAGATCCTTGGATCCGCTGACTTCCTCGGAAACCCTGTCGGACTCTTCAACAACATCAGCTCTGGCATTGCAGACGTCTTCTATGAGCCGTATCAGGGACTTATCATGTCTGATCGGCCTGAAGACCTTGGCCTTGGCGTAGCTCGTGGAGCGGCCTCTTTCTTCAAGAAGTCCGTCTTTGGTGTCACCGACTCGTTCTCGAAGTTTACTGGCGCCATGTCGAAGGGCCTTGCTGCAGCCACGCTCGACAAACAGTTCCAGGATCGAAGACGCATCACGCGAGCCAGGAACAAACCCAAGCATGCTTTGTACGGCTTCACGACTGGTGCAAACAGCTTCATCACTTCTGTGGCGTCCGGCGTGGGTGGCGTTGTGCGCAAGCCTCTCGAGGGCGCAGAGCAGGAGGGTGCTATGGGCTTCTTCAAAGGCGTAGGCAAGGGTGTGCTCGGCCTCGGCACGAAGCCCATCATCGGCGTGCTTGATGCTGCGTCCAACGTGACAGAGGGAATTCGAAACACCACAACCGTCTTCGACGGCTCGGAGCTCGATCGCGTCCGCATTACGCGTTTCATACCCTCCGACGGAATTGTGCGGCCTTATAACCAGCGCGAAGCCCTGGGTCAGTTTTGGCTCAAGCAAGTCGACAACGGAAAGTACTTCGACGAGATGTACATTGCCCACCTGGAGCTGCCCCGCGAGGACATGGTGGTCATGGTGACGTACGCGCGCATTCTGCTGATCAGGAGCCGGCGGCTCGCTACGGAATGGGACGTACCGCTCAAGGATGTGCAGACCATTGCAAAGGAGCGCACGGGGTTGAGTCTGACGCTGCGTGGTGGTACGAACGGGCCATTCATTCCCATTGGCGAAGAGAGTGGGCGGGCATTTATCTACCGTATGGTTGGTGTTGCGGTGGAAGAGTTCAATCGCCGGTTTAGGGGGCTGGAGTGATTATGCGGCCTCAGATGAGGTTGACAAACGGCAGCAGTGAAAGAAGATCACGAGGGGGGCGCGACAGAACACGAACGTCTGATGAAAACGGGCAACGGGCATGCACTGATCATAGCAATGGTGCACGGTGTTCTTCATTCTTTGAGCAACGCGAGGGACGGCCTACTCCACTTTTCCCTATCTTTCCTATGATCAAGTAGTATGAATCTGTATGAATCAGTGTTTCCCCTTTGAAGTATACCCCTGACAAGAAGCAAGCTTCTTTCTCTTTGTGTCTTGTGTGTCGAAGACATTGTTTCTATGACATGTTTGGGGCTTCTAAGGGTGCGCAAAAAGCCTTTGTGCCATGCAAAGTAAATCAAGTCACGCTTACAAGGCCCTCGAATATGCCTTGTGTGCTAGTGAGCCGCGAAAACAGTGAGCACCTACATAGTGCTGGATGATTCAGGCGGTTACGTCCCTTGGCGCTGAGTCCCAGAGAAACGTCTCGCGGAGCCTCAATAAACAGGCATAGCAGCGCATGGAAGACCTGAGTGCTGTCGTATCCATATGGCAGGGCGCGACAGGTCCGCCGATTCTGGAGACTGAGGCACGGAATTACTCAAGCTGGGTGTCTTACCCCTTGAGCAAAAATAGCAGTCAACCTCTTCTCGTCCAGGCAGACACAATAGGAGCATGGGATCACGGTAGTTCAATGGTCAGAAGAATTGCATGGTTGGAGTGAAAGTAAATGGGTTATGTGACATGTGGAGCGGGGCCTCATAGTGTACTTCTCAGGGCCTTTCCTAGGCACGCAATGAAAAGGTGAGCTACAGAGATTAGTCGAAAATTGAGTTCTCATGTGTCAACCGGCAAAGAACTGTAAGACTGAAGTACAATGACACAGGCTGTGTGATACCACGGATGGCTACAGTAGCAAAGTCACTCACGCCTGGTGAGTCCTCTTCCCTCCGTCCGCCTGGATTGGACGATGTTCAAGGATCAGCTTGAGCAGTGCGACATGCCAAACGGCAAGAGCAGTTGCCGCAAGAGCCAAGCCTGCGGCACAAGCTGGAGTTGCAGAGGCGTCCATACTTACTTACGGTGACAAAGAAAAGTCCACTGATCGGATGCTTCGTCCTGGATGGGATTCTTCGTCCGGAGTCTCTCGCAGCAACCTAAGACTGATGGGTTTCCGGGGTTGCAGAGGCTCAGTTTCTAGTCCGATGGAGTGTTCTGCATATTTTCTGCTATATGGACTGCGCCGGCTTTATATACTAGGTAATCTTGGACATCCTGGAGATATACGTGACTTTGACCAGCCGCAACAAAGAGCCGAAACGGATGGTCTGTGAGCTTACAAGGTGTGAAAGAACGCTTTAGATCCCACAAAGGAATTGTTCAACATTCTTTGGGGACAACCTTGGGACGAGTAAAGGGCATCGAACACAATGCTCTTGTTCAAGACGACAAAGAACTCGGGGCGGGATCACGCTTTGATTGTCACATAATTGCCATGGCCATAGTCAAGGAAGCAATCACAAAGATTATAAGCAATCGACACATGCGCCTTTGATAATAAGGAGCTCAACGAAGAATTGATGGTGACACTTGCCTCCGGGTCAACTGGTGGATATCAGGAAAGGGTCCGAAAGACTTGACGAGTTGGCTTACGAATACGAGGCATATATTAAGTTTTTGCAGGATTTTGAGGCCACCGCAAGTAACAAACATCATAAATGATCATCACTTGGGCCCGTCGAGTGGACTATTTTCTGAAGGTGAACTGGGACTTATGTTTTTCAGGACAGATAAGACAGACATATCCCATCATTCCTCAACAATACCTTTCAGCCTCTGACCAACACTTTATCGATACACGTTGGGAAAAATCTGAAGCAAAATTTGTAAAATCTGCCCATCGGGCACAGGGAAACGTGCTATAATTTGTTTGAGTTTTTATAGGCACTGACGAATGATGTTAGAAGGGTTAGGGGTCCTGAGGGTCAACGATCACCCCAAGAGTCCGAATTTGGTGATTTCCGGCGAGAACTGCCTGCTTCGCCGCCCGATTGCAAGAAAAGAGGGCCCGTCAGACCCGCCACTAACGCAAGCACTTAGGCAGCGGTGCTCTGAAGATATCAGAACCCAATGAGTGGCGAGCTTTTATTGTGGCCCCTTGACATGATGCCCACTGTCAGGCAGGACTGCATGTGAAAAACGGATGCTTGTCGACCTGACGATGGACTCAACGGCGGGCGCCCGGTATAAACGGGCTGCCGAGCGTCTCTGGAAAGGAAAATTCCTCCGCAGAGCCTCAGCCTCGACCTCGACCTCGCCCTCCTTTCGCAGATTCTTACCGCCTTTGAGCATCTCCCCCGTTGGACAATGCGCAACAGCAATGACTTGGATGGCGGCGACGGCGCGTCTCTGCAGCGGCGGACGTCGGCGCTCGAAGAAGTGCCCACCCTCGTGCCCCCGCTCGGCTTCCCTGGTATGCCGCTCCGCCGTCGAAGCACTGCGTCCCGGCACAGCGTGAGGTTCTCCGAGGACCACCACCGGAACTCCGAGGCTGTGGTCGACGACGACGATCTTGAGGCTCTGGCCAGGAGCGCGTCCGCCATCAGCGGGGCCGGCGGGGCGGGGCATAATAACCTCCGCCAGAGACGCGAGTCGCAGGACAATGTCTTCGAGCTGCCCGTGATCCAGAGACCCCGCGCGGCCAAGCCCGGGCTCCCTAGTACCATTCGCGAGGTCCCTTCAAACCTGCCCACACCCTCCTCGACTCGTCCACCTTCCCCTGTGACCCCGGGCAATCGAGTCTCTGATGGCAAAGAGTACTTCGACAGGACCCCAGCGCCTTCGTCGCCGCACACACCTCAGAGTGACGCGGAATACGAGACAGGAATCGGCCATGCCTACCCTGACATAGGTGTCATTGCCTCCTGGCGCGGTGGTCTCATTCTGCTCTGCACAGGCGGTGCACAGCTCATGGATAATGTCTTCATGACCAGCGTCAATATCGCCCTGCCCGCCATCCAGAAGGACTTCGGCGTCAGCAGTTCGGATCTCCAGTGGCTCATTTCGGCCTACACCCTGACCTTCGGTGGATTTTTGCTGCTGGCCGGCGTGCTGTCCGACAGGTATGGCCGGAAGCTCATCTTTTGCGCGGGCATGGCCAAGCTGAGTGTGTGGACCATCGCAAACGGCTTCGCCCCCAACTTCATATCTCTTGCCATCTTCAGAGCCTTGTCCGGGGTAGGAGCTGCGATGACTGTTCCCAGCGCGGTCGGGATGATCAGCAACTACTTTGTCGCCAAGGACCAGACCCTAGCATTGACCATTTTCGGTTCCTGCGGCGCTATTGGCTTCTGCATGGGCCTGATGTTCGGCGGTTTCCTCTCGTCCTCACTGGGGTGGCGCTACATCTTCTACGTGGCCGTGACCGTGACCGGCACGTTGGGCACGCTCGGCTGGTTCTGCCTGCCCAAGGACAGAATCGACGGGCACACGCGCCCGAAGCTCGATTTTGTCGGCGCGGGCCTGTCCACCGCCGGACTGATCCTCCTCAGCTTCGTCCTGTCGAGTGGCGGCGAGTACGGCTGGGGCAAGGCCTTCATCATCGTGTTGCTGCTCCTCAGCGTGGCCATGATCGTGGCCTTCACGTGGGTCGAGAAGAAGGTTCCGAACCCGATCATGCCCCTCTCCCTCTGGAAGCTCGACAACTTCGCTGCCCTCTGGGTCATCGCCTTTGTCATGTATGGCGGCTATCAGACGGCCATCTACTATACGACACTCATCTGCCAGGAGGTCAACAAGCTTACCGCGGGCGAGACTGCCATAAGGTTCCTTCCAATGGGGGCCATGGGCTTCATCTGTAGCCTCGGCATGTCGCGAGCGCTTGAGTGGTTCAATGCCAAGTGGATGCTGGTGGTTGGGATGGTGGTCGGAGGACTTGCGCCGGTCTCCTCGGCTCTGATGCAGCCCACCGATCTCAACTTTTGGAAGCACGTCTTCCCGACCACCATCCTCAGCGTGGCCGGCACCACGATTGCTTACTGTACCATTACGGTGGTCCTACTGGCCTCGGTGCCGGCCAACGTCAAATCACTATGCGGCGGCATGATCAATACTGCTTTCCAGATCGGCAGTGGCGTCGGGCTGGCTCTGTCGAGCGCTGTGGTCCAGGCCGTCGACACCAACAAAGGTCACTCGGAGCTCAAACAGTACGAGACGGGGCTGTGGTGTGTTGTCGGACTTGCTGGTGTGGGACTTTTGGCAAGCGTATTCGGGGTGAAGGACAAGGGAAAACACGTCGGCGGGACTGTAATGGCTCACTGAAATGACGACTGGAGGAATATTTCATCTGTTCAGGGCTTCTGAGACTGAATTGTTGAAGATAAATATGGCAAGGTTAGATGGACGATTGGATTTTTATCATAGATATAGATACAGAGGCCCAGATACATGGGTCAGACGATAGAGAGAAGTGCGACGACGACAGGCAATGATAATGAACTCGAGATATTTAGGTACTCTAGTTTAAAGCACGTGTCTTGAATGAAGCCCCATTTCAAGGTGTCGTATGGCTCGAGGGGGGGGGGGGCTTACACAGGTAGAGCGAGCGGCAAAGAAAGCAAGAACCGAAGCACTGTCTACCAGGCAGTGTAAATGTCAACGGACACGAGCAGGTGCCAGGATCTCGAGCCACTCCTCGAAAGGCTTTTTGTCCAATGGCTGACAGTACAATGTGAGCGCCAAAACAGGCCGTAGTCATGCATTGTCCAACCTTCACCCGTCCTTAATCCCTCCTACTCAGTTCAGTGGCCGTTTTGGACGGTACTAGGTTTGTAGTATTGCGTGAAGTCATGCATCACAGCATTGAGGCCCTGCTCTCGGACTCAGTATTCAGAGACCCAGGAGAACAGTCTGCAAGATGACAGAAATTTTGACCTCTGGCTCAGTTGCTTACCTGTTTGAACTCCGCTTCGAATTCCTTGTCTGTCTTGGCACGCTCGACGGCTTGGAAAAAGGGATCCGCCTTGAGCGCCTCCGGACTCGGGTCCCATAGACGCCGAATATTGGAGCTTGATATCGGGTTGATGATGTCGTTGTACTTCTGAATCCGTACCTCGGAATACTTGTCCAGGATGCTGTCGTCCGCCTGGCCAGTGGCAATACCGTACAGGCAGTCAAAGAGGTTGCCAGCATCAACTAGTCCTCCGGTGAGGCCCATCCCGCCACTAGGTGTGCTTGCGTCAGGACGCTACGAACATGGAATGATACTGTTCTAATGACAGTCTGACCTTGGAGACTCACAATGGGTTGCACAAATGAGCCGCGTCGGCTGCCAGCAAGAAGCGTCCTTTCCTGAAGCTCTCTGCGCACCGCTGGTGGATCCTGTACGGGCTGAAGTTTGTGATCTTGTACTCGTCAGGCTCGGGGGCGCCCGGCACAAACAACTTGTACTTCGACGGTTGACGCTCTCGCATCTGTTCTCTCGTCAGGTTGCCGTCTTCGCCGTACGTTATACGCAGCAAGCCATCGTTGGTGATCTGGGCAATCACTTGGGTGATCATCAGTCAGTCTCAAGGTTCGACAGGTGCGTAGCGGACAAGACACGTCTCCTGAGGCCATCCACGTGTGGTAGTTGACATTTTCGTGGTCTAACTTACTGGGGAAATGCTCTGGGTGGATCTGAAAAGACGAGCTAGTCCATTTGTAATCCTTGAACTTGGGATAATACACCTGCTATGTGTCAGGCTGGGGGTTTTCAACGAATTCCTCCGTGTTCACTTACATTTGTTGCGACAATCTGCTTGTCCCATGTGAATCCTGGAAAGTTGTTGCCGAAAAGCTCACGCCGAATCTTACTGTTCGCGCCATCACAGCCTACAACATAGTCCGCTTCAAACCTTTTCTCCCCATCTGGCGTCCTCACATTCACCCAGGCGTTGTCCTCGTCCTCTCCGATTGACACGACCTCGTGATTAAACAGAACCTGTGCAGCCGGGTAGCGAGATATATGCTCCGCCATCAGAGGTAACAGCTGGTCCAAAGGCAGGGCGATCATCGTCTCTTTCCCCGGTGGATTCTCAGCCAGGACAGTGCAGACTTTCTCAAAAGGCTCGCCCAAGATGGCCCAGGTGACGCCGTCTGGTATATATGCGATTTTCATGATGTCCTCCATCAGCCCCGCTCGCCTCAGCTCGTAGATGGTAGGCGAGCTGTAGTGGCTGGCTCGCGGGTTCCGGTCTACGTCGTGAGATTTCTCTAGGACGGTCGACTTGATGCCTTTCTGCGCCAGCATCAGGGCAATGATGAGCCCTGCGGGCCCTGAGCCAACAATGACCGCCTTCACAGTTAGTTTTATATGCGCTCCTATCAGCCGTGGTATGGATACGTACTTTGAAGTCTTCTTTGTTTCCATTCGCCATTCTGAGGGTGCTCTACTGTAGTGCCTCGTTATCACCTCTGGGACCGGCGATGATGCCTTTGCTGTATTTTGTGATGATATTGATGCTTCAAACATGGGAGATCATCATTCTGCATCCCCTCGGATTTATATTTTTGTGCCGACCTGTTCGTCATAACTACCCCCCCCCCCCTCGGTTCATGCCGCTCTGATCACCACAGCGATCACGCGCGAGCCGTCGCTGAGTGCGGGGAATATGGGGCTGTGGGGCTATTTTCCCCCGTGGTTCACTTTGTCATCTTTTGGTGATATGTGGGAACCTAGACGGGTTTTGAAAGTAGGCCGTAACCGCTGGCTGGCGCAACCCGTGGGAATTTCACATACTCCAGCGCTTGTGACCTTTACTCGCTGGTCAAAGCCCCTTTGATTCGGAAATGCGATGGACTTTTCTCGGACTTGTCGGTAGAACTTCCCGAGGGTTGCCATTAAACGCGGCTTTGCGTGCAAAGCCCTCCTGAGGACCTTGGAAGGATGCCAGCCTCGAACGCACGGGCTCTTAGAACGATTCATCTACCCGCTTACTCACTGATTACCGACCAAGTTTGGCAATATAAAATTATAGACTTTACCTTGCCGTTGGTTCACAATGCATCAGCAATTGGAGAAACCAAGGCCTTGGCTATGACATTATGTGCCACAGACGCACTCGCTCTCCTCGTCTGTTCCATATTCGGGGTCGCGGAACCTCTGTTGGCCCGCACCTACATTTGGAGCCGACGGCAGCCAACTTGATTTACAAGGTCGACAGAACCTCTGGCATTGAAGCGTTCAGTAGTACATCGACATTCCAATAGGAAGAAATCACTGCCAATATCAACTAGGTACTTCTATCATCATGGTCGCAGAGCAAGGCCCAAGATACGCCGACGCGGTCTACCAGAGCGCGCACGATGAAACGTTCAGCCAGCCTGTGGTCGAGGGCGTCCCCGCCGTCTTGCCACCTGGCGTGTCGAGAGGAGACTTTGACAAGGCCCTCGACGAGATCGCGAAAGCTCTGGGAGAAGGTGCTGTTTTCAGAGGCGACACGCTGAAGGAATACGTTGACCCGTACGAGATCCCCGAAGGAGGACACGGGCGAAACCTTCCTGGGGCTGCCGTCTGGTGAGTCGCTGTCTCAACTCTTCAACAGCCAGGCTGGGCTGGACCTGTGCCTCGTGAGCGAGTCGCTGAGACAATCTGCAGTCCGTCCTCGGTCGAAGAGCTGCAGGCAGCTCTGAAGATCGTCAACGGGTTCAAGATCCCGATCTGGACCATCTCGCGTGGCAAGAACCTGGGGTGGGTACCAACATACCTAGCTAGTATTACCATATTCGTCCTCTGTGTGGCTGAACTGAATCCATGACAGATACGGTGGTCCTGCTCCGATCGTCAGCGGCTCCATAATTATGGACTTGCACAGGATGAACAAAGTGCTGGAAGTCAACGAGAAACTCGCGTATGCGGTTGTGGAACCCGGTGTGACATTCGGCGACTTGTATGCTCATTGCGCAAAGAGCAAGCTCAAGGTCTGGCCGAGTACCGCTTCCCTCGGATGGGGCAGTGTCATAGGGAACGTAAGTTTCTCTCCCGGCCAACCAGCGAGTGGGGATGGAGCTTGACCTTCGTCGCAGACTGTGGATCGCGGCATGGGCTTCGTGCCTTCTGGAATCCACCACGAGAACATGGCTGGCCTCGAGGTCGTCTTGGCCAACGGCGATGTGGTCCGGACCGGTCAGTTCGCCATGCCGACCTCTCCATCGGCCCACTTGACGCACCTCAGCTTCGGCCCCACGATCGACGGGCTCTTCCTCCAGAGCAACCTTGGCATCGTGACGAAGCTAGGTATCCACATGACACCACAGCCGCAGGCCTTCATGTCGTGCACCTTTGACATGCCCGAGTTTGATGATATCGAGACCATCACCGACGTCTTCGGCGCCTTGCGCCGCGGCGGCATCCTGCCGACCGTCGTCTTCGTATTCAGCCTCGTCGAGTGGTCCTCCCTCACGGCACCCCGGCACGTATACTGGGACAAAGAGGGCCCGATACCCGAGTGGCGGCTCAAGGAGATGCAGAAGGAGCTCGACACGGGCCGCTGGACCGTCAAGTGGGGGCTCTACGGCCCCAAGAACATTCTGCAGGCGCAGTATGACGAGATCCAGCGCGTGGTGGCCAAAGAGGCGCCCACGGGCCGACTCAGGAACGTCCTGTTCTCTGGCGGGGAGGACGGCAAGCTGCTAGAAGCGCTGGACGTCCCGCATCCGCACGGCGGGATGTTCGTAGGCGTCCCGAGCATGTTCTCCATCCCCATGGTCGACTACTATAACCCGAAGGAGGGTGGAGTCGGTGCCCACGGGGTGTTCTCTCCCATCGTCCCTCTGGATGGCAAGACTATGAGAGAGTGGGTGACTGCTGCCCGCAAGGTTTACGAATCCTATGGCCGCGACCTGTTGTGTGACTTCTTCCTGTCACAGCGGCATGCGGTTTTCGTCTGTATGCTGTGCTTTGACAAAACAGATCCCCAACAGCGACAGACGACCGACAACATCTACAATGCGCTTTTCGAGGAAGGGAAAAAGATGGGACTCGCAAAGTACAGGTCTCACGTGAAACATATGGGTAAGTCTCCTTGATCTTGTTGGCCGTTTTGAGTCAGTCTGGCCGAGTACTAATCGGCCGGACACGGTCCAGACCAAACCGCTGAGCTCTTCGATTTCAACAATCATGCATATCGCCGATTCGTGGAGACTTTGAAGGTAGGGACCCCTCTTTATACATCGACAGCCATGGTGTAGGCTGAAGGCATACTACAGGATACATTCGACCCCAACGGCGTTTTGTCGCCGGGAAAGATGGGCATCTGGCCGCAAAGGTTGAGAGAACTGAGAGCGAATGATGCCAGCGACCACAATGCCGCGGCGACTAAGTGACGACGTGGACGGAAATGTCTCCAGCTTCATTTGTTTCTCATAGTCACAATGGAAGGACATGTGCTGAGGCATTGGCCCACCGAGGCAATTCCGACGAAGCATTTCCCGAATTTGTAGCGCCCACCGGCAGGAAACTACATAGCCAGACAGCAACAAGCACGCACGCCGTTCGGATTACACTGGACGACTTACGTAGCAATGATAGAAGCTGCGGTGCCAGAGTCGAGCCACTCACTCCTGTCCGGTTCCGTCGAACGACCGTTTGCCTTCAAACCCCCCGAATGATATTCGGGTTTTACGAGAGGCCGATCGGCAGCAACCTCGATGAGACTACATGAATTGTACGATTTGCTCCTGAGCGTTCTGTCAGGTACTACCCGCACCTGTCTTACTTGTCAGAATCACCCCGAGGTGCCGGAACCATTGTACCAACATGACTTACGGCCCCTCCTGATGCACATTCTCCGAGAAGTGGATGCCTTCTGGTATGTTGACTGCTCAAGCAAGAGCCAGCCCTTCAAGTATGGTTTCCATATGCCCCTAGGTCGGCAGCCAGGCTCGAATGCAGGAGCCCATTTGACCAGATTTCATCCCCACACTGCACAACCTTGCTTTCATCGGTATGCACACGGCGGACCATTTCCAGACTTTCAAATGACAGCCCGGAACAAACGATGGCTGAAATGTAGGACCCGGTTTGCCACGCTCGAGTCAAGGGCCACCGCCCAAGAGAGTCAACGGCTTCGACTGGACCAAGAGTCAGACTGGTACGCGGGACAAAATGATCAGACGAAACGAACGTCCTCGAATTGACGAAACACAACCACACTGGAGCCGCGGATATGTATCCCCTTTTCCGCTTGGTGCTGTCATGCCTCGGGGCGCCATCGTCAGGCTCATGCGACTGTGAAGAGGACACGCACATCTGGTTCCAACTACGGCTCTGAAGCCTGCGATACAACGCATTTGTGTGGCTAGCTCATGACAGGCATCCGGCTGTGCCACCCTCGCGTGTTTGGGATCAAGCGAGCCATGGGTTCTTGCAAACCGGCCTGTCAATAAAATCCTGACTGGCCATCGCTCATCGTGAATTCTCATCGAGGGCAGCGATCAGGAGAGCGCTCATGCCAGCCACCGCTTAGAGAAGTCCAGGCTACAGTGTCGAAATAAATGGGGTCTCGAATGTCAGCCTCCAGGGGCTAATCAAGAACAAGCCGCTGTCATCTCGGCTGGAACTGGCAACATCAACTTGCCAGGAGAGCTCTAGCCCCGGCCGCATAACACTTGACAGCTCATTAGGCCTGTTGTACCTTTCCGTCCAGGCGAATACACCGGGAAACAAGAAGCATCTTCCCCCAGGTTCATGGCGAAACCGGTAGTCGACGAATTATCCGAACCAGCAACGCAGGGTGATCACGGCTTCGTCGCTGGCTCGTGCCTTTGATCGCAGCCAGCCGAGGACCGAGGAGCATGTTGTTGGCGAGGATGTCCCGGACGATCAACTCCGCGCTTCCTCGCCAGTGTGGGATCACCCACGTCCGCGTGCCTGGCGGGCGACCGATTGAGGATGGTTTGGCGACGTGGATCAGGGCATTGATCAAAGGGTCCCTCCGGGCTAGCTCTCGTGGAAGAGAGTTCTTCCTAGTCCAGCACCAACGTAGGTCCAGGAACCTGAGCTTTCCTTTCCTTGGCTCGTGGACCCGTACGGAAACGGCAACAGGAGGACGTCCCCAAAGAGAGCCGCACCCGCAGCCGCATCGACAGCGACGCCACGCAGGCAGAAGTCTGAGCTGAGGCTACCGCAGGCCCTCGAGCCCGTAGAGGATCAGCGTTCTGTGTTGCCAGAAATGAGCACGCCGTCTCTCCGCCCGGACGCAGCCCTGGAGACGTGTTCCCCGACTTGGGCACTTGAGGCTGAACAAGTGTCCCCAGCGGGCCCCACGAACCTCTCGGTTCGGGTCCCCGCGCGCTTTGACAGTCCGCTAGCCACTTACTGAGTAGCGGCGGCGACCCTGGCGATTTGTCCCAGGGGATTGCTAGCGCGCAGCCGTTGACAGTATGGCTGGACCTTAGCTCCGGGCACTGTATCTTGTAGTCGCTCTTGTCTGCATCGACCAAGGATTCCCGGGGGAGTCGGCGTCAGCGTTAAAGGTTCGGAGCGCGCTCCGCGCGCTTCAGACAAATCATAGGGCTGCTAGGATGAGCGGCGTGCACGGATCCAATGGTCGCATGGTGAAACTTCGCCAGGTCAACGCTGTTGCACGGGAAGCACGGTGGCGTCGCTGGAGTCGCTGGAATCCGATGATGAACGGCGCGTGGGAAAGCGATATTCAACTCCAGCGTTGGAGCTGCGACATTGGAGCAAACGATCTCCGCAACGGCGTCTCTCTGACCTGGTTTGTGGTAAACGGTCTGACTTGGTTCGTGATGAGTGGCAACGATCGAGATGCCAAGTTTAAAACTAGTCTCTTGGTTCGCGAAGACCTGCACGTCCATTGACGTTGTGCAAAGCCACCGCAGAGCAGCACTGAACCTGTCGTCCGGCTCGTCGGTCATGAATACACGAGCCTTGCCGGCGCAATGGCCCTCTCGCCATCCCAACATGTAGCGAATCACGATTTGAGGGCTCAAAGACGTTGTGGAGATTGTCCGAAGATGCCATATTTTAAATCTTCGCTAGACCGTCACAACGACATGTCCGTCTGATGACAAGATGGTCGCTGATCCCCATTGCTTGTGCTTTTTCACTGGCAATGTTGCATGAACGGCCATCTTGGCCTGACCGTTGATGAGTCGTCAAGTTCCAGTGGCTTCTGTCGTGGCCACGGGATTTGGCATGCCGGCGTCGCATGACCAGCCTCCTCGTTGGAAGGGTGGATCTTTTGGTGCTGTCGCCGTGCAGTCCGGACGAGGCAGAGATTCTGATCGAGTCTAGTGCGAAGAATCCCATGCAAGCGCGAGAAAACTCAAGGATCGCGTCTGGCAGCTTCAGCCATCGTCTCGGCCGAGGACGTGCTCTCGCAGCAGATAAATATGAGGCTGCAGCCGAGCGGTCCCAGAGGGCAGGCAGGTCAGTGCTTCCGCCAGGACCGCGGCATGGCGTCGAACGATCGCTGTACGTCAAAGTCACGGGAATGTGCAGGTAGATCAGTTGTAACCAGGCCAGCCGGCCGGCGCAAGACCCCTTGGCGTTGGGACTCCATCTGCGAGTGCTGGGTCAGCAGGAATGATCGCAGGTAAACCATAGGGCTCTGACACGTGAGCGGGAGGCATGCTTGGAAGCACTGCAGGCAGTGCCCAGGAAACCATTCATATCCAGGGGAGGTGACGTGAAGCTATTTTTGCCTTACTGTGGTTGACAGATACCTAGCTGCCATGCGGGTTGGTGAAGTTTTAGGTTCGAAACAAGTGCGGTATGATCGGTCTGCACGCTACCGGGCATCCCCCCTCTTCAGCATGCTGGGAATGTGTGAGTGGACAGCACAATGTGCCTGGATTCTGGTACAGATCCTGCATCAAGGAACGGACGTGTGCTAACCGTGTAAATGGGAAGCCATTTTCACGTCACGATCCTGTACAGGGTCCCCAATGTGGTCACTACTCCGCGAAACGGTTCGAGGTCGTGGGTGGAACAGAATGGTCGCTCCGGTGACTTAGCTCGGTCCGAACGTACAGAATAATGCCGCTTCCTGGTTGTGATGCTCGTGATTCACCAAGGGCGGCGGGGCGAGAGGGACAGTCGTTGAACCCGGGTAACTTGATCGGATCGCTGCGGAAGCACTGCCGGTTTCTTTCTAGCCAACACAGTGGCCTGGCACCCCGAAAATATGCTCGCACCCTGCCCAGGTGCAGCCAGTGCGGTCGCGCGACCTCTGACCTACGATGCCGCCGTGGGCTCGAAACCGCCGAACACCATGTGTGATAGTTGATAGTGCGCACGACAGCATCTGTGACGCGCGGTGGTGGCTTGCAGCCTGGCTTCATAGACGAGTGTCTGCTCGGCTGTGCGCGTGATGAGACCCTGCTTCTAATCCAGGTCGGTAAAGTCTATAAAGCGCCGGACACGGCTGGGATTCTCCGAAGTCTTCAATTGTGATCAGAACTTGTTTCTACCTGTGATGATGATGACTGGCGACGAATATGCCGCACGCAGAGGCGTGGCTGTAAAGTCAATGGCGGCCGTGACGTGACAGCGTATTGGCAACGCACAAGCAGTTACATGGGCGTGGTGCAAAAAACAAAAGTTCAGAAATGACGACGGGTTCATGCGGATCGCATTTGGACAACCGCCTGGGCAAAGACCGAGACGTCATGCTGCCAGTCAGTGCTCACGTCCACGTGGTCGTAGAGCCGGCGTGAGGAGCCAGGAGCAATTGACTTTGGCAGAGGCAAGGTTCGTGCTTGATGCTCCGGACTGAGACAATGGACAAGGGTGGGCCGTTGACCCGGGGCGATTCAGGACCTGACCCCGTATACAAGCACATGCCACGTGCGCCGATCAGCGGGTGCAAATTGCTGTGGAAATTTGGTGATCTGGGGCCCTCTCTTCCGAGGCGGCCAACCTGGCGACATGTCTGCATGTCAAAACCCGGGCCGGGGTCGCGCACCGTTTCCGTGACATCGCTCCGGGCCTCACAGACCCCACCGGGCGGGACCATTTAGACATTATTGGCTTGGCAGACATTCTTGACCCAATGCCGCAGTCGAGATAAATTGGCGTCATGGCCCGTCAATGCTCAGTGACCTCCCAGCCTCCACACGTGCGGCCGTCCGCGCAAACCGGGAAATGATGACTCGCGAAGTCAAGTGACAGATGCCGGTGGCCCCCTCCAGTACTGCACCTTGGGGACGGTGACATGGAGGCTGAGTATACAGCGTCTGATTTTCTCAGAAGGCCTACTCTACCAATATATTGAAAGTATGCGACCATCGTGGATCAGGCCATGAGTTGACCTGTCCGACCCTTTGGGACAGAAGTCGACCTGTAAGTCAGCCAGCATGACAATGGCATCCTCAATCGCGAAGGCGGTCACCACGGCGCTGCTCCTCTGGAGACATGTCGCAGCCGAGACGACAAGTGGTTCGTTCAGCATCTTGTCCTTCAACGTGGCCGGACTGCCAGAAGTCCTGCAGGACAACGGTGAGTCCGGCGACAAGACGGCCAACTCGGAGCTGATTGGGACGTACTTTTCCGAGTACGACCTCGACGTGATTCACGTCCAGGAAGACTTCAACTACCACGCGTACATCTGTGAGTCCGCCCGTCCCGCAACCACATCTCGCAAAGCATCGATGGGCTCGACAGTCCGGCCACAAGGCCTGGACCAGTCTGACAAATACGATGCGGGCGCACAGACGAAACGGACGACCATCCCTACCGCACGGCCACCTCGGGCGGCGCGGGCGTCGGCTCCGGGCTGAACACGCTCGCCAACTTCCCCTGGGTCGACTTCACGCGGACGAAATGGGACGAGTGCAGCAACGACGAGTCGGATGACTGCCTGACGCCCAAGGGCTTCACCTTTATGCGCTTGCAGATCACGCCCACCACGGACAACAGCACCGCGACCTTTGTGGACTTTTACAACCTGCACGCGGACGCGGGCACGACCGACGCCGACGAGGAGAGCCGGAACAGCAACCAGCTGCAGGTGCTGACCTACGCCGAGACGTGGTCCGCGGGCAACGCGGTGCTGATCTACGGGGACACCAACAGCCGGTACACGCGCACCGCGGACACGGCGGTCCGGACACTGCTGAGCAGCAACTTTACCGACGCGTGGGTCAAGAATGCCCGCGGCGGTGTGATCCCAACCGTGGAGAGCCTGTGTGAGAACCCGCAGGCGTATGGAAATACCACTTGCGAGACAGTGGACAAGGTGTTTTACAGGTCTTCGCCGCTGGTGACGCTTGATGCCGCGACGTTTGAGTACGTGGGCACGTGGTTCCTGCGGGCCAACGGCACCACGCTGTCCGACCACAACCCTATCAATGTCAACTTCACTTGGACCGCCGGGACGGCGCTCCGGCAGTCGGGCTACTGGGGCGGACCGCACGGGACTTGGTTCACAGACGTCGAGACGCTGTCTGCACTGTCCTCGCCGGGTGTCTCGAAGCTGACCTTCCGTGGCGCCGAGAGGCTTGACAGCGTCGGCGTGACACTGACAGACGGAACGAACCTGACGCACGGCGGTACCGGAGGCAGCGAGGTCAGCTTGAGCCTGGGATCCGGCGAGTACTGGACGAGCGCGGAGCTGTGCCAGGGTCTGTACGATAGCCACACCCGCAACTTTTACATCAAAGCGACTACCAGCGCCGGCAACACGCTTACTGTCGGGGCAACGACAGACGACTGCGCGACTTTCGACGCGCCCGAGGGTTGGGCCATTGTCGGCTTCTTGGGCCAGGACGGGGATGAGATGGACCAGCTTGGCTTCCTGTACGCCCCTCAATGAATCTGCTTGAGAGCATCGTGACCGCCGGTAAATTATGTCGGCCTGTTTGCGTGGCGAGAAGCGGGGTTTCGACATGATATGATATAGCTGTCATAACGGGTGTAACCGCATGGCTTGGATCACGCGGTACGCGACGATCTTATGCAGTAGTAATGATACTCTGTGGCGGGTCGACCTGATCCCGTATGCCATCCGAAGTCTCGACGTGAAGATCCCCAGGTCTATTAGGCCGAAACGTTCCCGCGAGGTAGTGCCGGCGCACGCACGTCGCGATTTGCGACAAGTAGACATAGTGCCTGAAAGATATACAGTGCCATATCCGAGCGCCATGAATCTGGACCAAGATTTCGGGAGGATAGGCAAGCGATAATCGCGATCCCGCGAGACTGAAGTAAAGAGCTGCCATTATTGCTGTGTTTAGGTCGACTGGCTTGCAGCTGCCAGTTCATCCCATCTCGGGTCTAGCAAAGCCTATACCGGTTGGTGATGAGGTGGTGTGGCTGGTAGATGCATGACGGGCGTCAGGTCTAAGCCAGCTAGATTGAGGCTAAGCCGTGTGTACCAGCTGTTGGAAAACCTGGCACTTTGCACCACGTGCGACAGAGCGGGCCTGGGTGGGGGGGGGGGGCGGTGCGCCTTGGGAAAGGAGACATGTCCACGTTGAAGATGGTGGACGCCAAGGGCGCCGAATGAGCCTCTAGGGCAAGACAATGGTCTCGACCTTCTGGTGAACTTGCTCCAGAGCACCAGGTGCACTGACCCGGGTTGACGAGACATGTCTCACTAGAATTGTTAGCGGCTCCTCAGCGTTGTTATTCTCGATGTTACAAGCTTCGTGACAGCGCCGCCCACCCCCCGATCGAAAGGTGTGAGCGGGTGGCTGTGCTCTTGAGTTGGGCGGGCAGCAGAGTCCGGCAGAATTGAGGGCAAGTTGCCTGCCACAGCTGAACTCTACAAGAGATAATTGAGTTGGGGAGCTTTGCTCGAAGCTGACCAGGTCTGGGTGTCTTAGACTTCGGTCACGATATCGATGTGACGTGTGCGGCCTTTGCGCTGAAGAGAATCCCAAGGCCGTGGTCCAGGGCGTTCGTGGTGGCGCCTCGCCTATTTCAGGCGGCCGTTTGCAGAAGACGAGTATTCCCGTCTCCAAGAGTCTGGACCCTAAGGTATGTTTCAAAACCCCTTTCACGCCAGCAAGCGTCAACGACAACAGAACTAGTCCGTGCCGCAGACGCTCGATTTATGACGACCGGACCGGAGCTTAGCGCTGACTCGGAGTTTTTGGAATTTTGCGGTGGGTAGAGTCATGCCGGCTCTCGATCTAAAGACCCCGAGCCTGGCACCACGCTCATGTCGGATGTCGAAGACTGGCAAAAACCCTGAGTGGCGAAAAGCCTCGCCACGCAGCCTCGCCAGGCCGCCAATGGACGACGTACTGGGGAGTACCGGTAGCCTTGCAGTAGGCTGGCAGGGACGTATCTCCAGCCGAGGCCATCCTGGGCCGTAGCGAGGCCAATTGCCTCGGAGGCCAATTGGCGATCAGAACGCGCATAGGCTCTGCTGCAGTGCAACATCGCATGTGACGCGAGCACACAGTGTTCTGCGAACAGACCTGACACGCAGGCCCGTCCGTGTTGGGGAATCAGTCGAGTTTTGGAGGCACGTTCTGTTTCTTAAAAAGTTCCCTTGGAGAACGAACTCGACAGCCTGTATCTCCGAAAATGCGACGATCAGACTTTCCGCTCAGCAAAGGAGCGAGCAGCGAGCGGCGCACGGCAACAACGCGGAAGATGCGGAAGGTCGGGTGCCCAGACTGCCACGCGGTAACAGCTCCGTGCGGGGCATGTGTTCTAGCGTGCGGTGAGGCAGGGCTGGCAGGCCAGAATCAGTGATGCGCGCCATAGGTCGCGCGTACGGTACACAGCACAGTACGTGGAATGACCACGGGTAGTAGTCAATCTCCAGGCCGCCTTATGTGGAGGTAGCATCTGCCCGTGATCAACAACGACCTCGGGACCATGGTGTGTCGGTGACGAGTGGACCTCGCGTTGGCCAGACAGCCACCGCCAGCAAAAGGTCATCAAAACCAGAGAACTCTTGTGGTCGCATTTCGGAGAATATCGTTACTACCTCTCCTGGCTCATCTCGGCCCCGGCGTATTTGCGGGAGAAGGGGACAAGGCTGAAAGTGGACCAAGCCACAACCTCATCTAAAAGCCAAGGCAAGAGACTTACGGTGAAGCATGAGAAGATGAGGATCATCTCGTGACGGCACTCGTGACCACGGCCTTGGTGAACCATGACAAGACCAGGACGGGGACAATGTGCCGACTGGGCAGACTGGCAGAGTATAGCCATTGGCTTGATGCCGGTTTATGCATAACGCGTATATCTTTTGGATATTGCCCAGTCTTTGTGGGTTGCAAGTGGTGTGCTCGTCAAATCGTAGAGAGAATCGTAAAGAGGATCATGCTTCCAGGTGTCGGTGATTATTATGTGCTCGATGTTGATGATGGGAAAGGGGGAATTGATACCCTTGGCAAATATCGACGGCCCTTCTATCACAGTGAGTAGCATTGTAAAGGTGCTCGCAGATTACCATCAATGGCTGAGCCTGTGACGTTGCTGCACGAGAACAAATGAAGCGAGGATGTTGGCGGTTGGATTGGACAAATTCAAGAGCAAGAGCATGACATGATTTCCGATGTCGTCGTTTCTTTTTTCTCGCAGCGCATCGGCTTCGGTCAGAATCTGGAATGGGCAGTGGCAGAGATGCTCCCAATTTCTGTAAATGCCTTGGGACACTGCATGTACCCCCGTTCACCCCCCCCCCACCCACCTGTTGCTGCTGCTGCCCACTGAAGTCGCTTTGTTCAGGGTGCCTAGGCAGCTGCCAGGGTGTGGCTTTTTATTGACCCCACCTTCATCATTGGTCCAAGCTCCTTCTTTTCTTCTCTCTCGAAGGTGTGGGCCGTACCACCCCCTGGCCAAGTCCGAGCTGGCAGAAACAACACCTTCCTTTGTCATCGTTGGCTTGCCCCCGACATGATGAGCATGATATCCTGTGGATACACACAACGCCAGGTACTTGTCTCGTCAAGAACAGCAGCCCAAACTCATCTTGTCTCTAGAATGAAGCTGCAAGAGATCTGTGGTCTTCCAGCTCTCGGACGCAGACAAGGACGCGGCGCCTGTATTTGCAACAGCTGCATTGTCAAGATGTTTCGACGACAGTTGCAGAATGGTTCCAACGGACCCAAGGGTTGCAGTCGCGGTCCAAGCCAATGTCGCAATGAACTGTCGCAGTCTGTCAGCCCAAGTCCAGGGGGGCTGATCCACACTCGACACACTCCGCAAACTCGACAGACCAGTGCCTCCCCTTGCAGACAAAACTTGCAGGTCTGCATCGTCAAATCCAGCTTGATTGTCAAGTAGCAAGCCGCCGGGTGGGGACGGGGACGGGCCACAGAAAACACTCGCAGCTTCACCTGCAGCCGTCTTGCATGCCTGGCACATGCCGGTTTGCGTGATTGTCGCGTGCGTCCTGCAGCAGCACACCCACACATCCACCGCCTAGCATGCAGTCTGCATGCGAGCCCGAGCGAGGGGGGCGGCAGGGCGGGCAAACGGGACCGCGGGCGAGGGAACCGGGGCTCGACATCCAGTCGTTCGAATCGAACCGCCCGTGATGCTATTAATTGATCAACACGATCGTGAGCCGAGAACCCTTGAGACCCAGCACGCCAGACTCGCAGATGGACCAGGAAGGCCCCCGACAGCCCGATCAACATGCTGGGCTCAGCCATCAGTATTGCAGCTATACTAAGAAGTCGCGGACGAGCTTCTGTGTCCGTGTGTCCTCGGTCGATGCAACCCACACCCAGTGCGCCGGACAGACTGACAGATCAGCAGCCAGTGACAACGCGGCGAGCAGGCGGACGGACAGGACCCTCGTTAGTCTAGGTTCCAAGATTCAGTTCGTCAACCTCCCCTCCCTCATCGACGCTAGGGATGGCCTCCGGCCTTCCGCGGTCTGTCATCCTTTGGCTCCTCAGGGTGTGAAGACCTCAGTGGGGTGGGCTTCTCGCGGGCGAGCAGCATCACGAACCTGTTCAACACCGTGCCCTGAGGTCCTGATCATCTGGTACTAGGTTGCCAGCTCCTGAGGATGAGCGGCAGATCAGACCGGTTGCAACAATGCCAATGCACCCAATTCGACAACCGCACCCGGACATACATTGCGTCAAACATCAACGGTACATACCTCGGTACCAACCAATTGTCTCTCCTGGGCCGTCGTATTGCATGTCAGGCCGCGAACCCAGTAGTTCTCGAGACCCGTTTGGATCGCATGCATCCGGCTTCGCCATTGTCATTGCTCAACGCGCTCAATTCCGAGCACCTACTTGCCGTCGATCAGGGGTGTTGGACACCCGCTGCTCAATGCTCTCCGCCATGAACGAATTCGGACGCTGCCCACCTTCCGCAGTTTCGCGTCTCTCAAGCCGCTAGTTAGCCACATGGCCAGTGTTCTATTTTGGCAACGTGACGCAACACCAAGGTCACTCACTGGTAAAATCTCGACGATGGCCACACCACCCCCTCCCCACGGCAAAGTGGTTGCGCTTACAATCAACTTCGATATTCTTTCCACAGGACAAGTGGTCAATTTCGCCTCTCAATCAATGACGACAGTGTTGCCGGCGTGGCCAGCGTTGCGTTGTTCATCCCGCGGCATCAACTACTTAGTGATGAGTTTCTATTTTCGCCTCGGGCAGATCATTTGGACCTGATATCCTTATACGGCATGTGCCCCAGACGAGATGCCATTTTTGAATCATATCGACACTTGACGTGAAACGACTTCAATCATTGATAGACTACCCTCTGCATAGCTCCCCGCGTTATGGTAACATCGAAACGCTTCTTCAAACGCGTTGATGGTGGACTAGACAAAGAGGCATTCGGCGACCGCCGGACAGCATGGGACCTGGAAATGCAACGCTGTTGACACCGTCCACGCCGCACTACGAATTCGGCCGTCGTCATTGTCGATGAAACAACAGGTTTCACCTTGTGGAACTCTTGATATTACTAATGAACCATTCTGGAATCTTTGCTTCCACCTGGATGTCCGCACGCAGATCGATGGGCTGGCTGGTGAAGGCTGGACGACGGGCGATCCACGGACGCGAGCACTGGCCTCCTGAGGTCGACAACCGCGCTCAGCCAGTTGCCTGGTGGCCCACCATAAATCCAGTCACTTCACCGTATTGAGATGACTGACAGATTGACTGATGCAGATTGCGCGCGGGATGCATGAGCTACTATCCTCTCCCGCCACTTGTCAAGACAAGTCGCGGTGGCAACGCCACAAAGCCCTCATCCCTTCGCCTCCTCCAGGCTGTCCAGGCCACCAAGTATGAGGCGGCTGTGACGCCGCCGAGGCCAAGGCCCAGGCGGCCCCACGCGTAGCCTTACCGGATTTTTGACGTATGGCTGCCGACGTCGATCGTTGTCATTGTGCGGAGGCGAAGACCCACATGCATTGCATCTGCCAGCTTCAAGGTCGCCTTGGCTACTTGCACGCCCGCTTCATTGTGCTGAGAGCCTTGCACGTGTAGGCGGGCGACGAGTCAGACCCACGAGACCGATTCGCGGACGAAGCCGAGTATGAGAGAGTTGGGGCCTCATCGCCTCCAATTCCGAGGTCACAGCGTTGGCTCCGTCAACAAGTGCTGGCCTATCGGTTTGAGAACTGACGAGCTCGGGTTCCGTGGTATCGCGCTTTACCGACATGGCCCCACGGTCTGTCACAGACCTAGGCTGAACCCTGAGAGGGGGGGGGGGCGAAGAAGCGCCCCGTACAGTAACTACGAGGTAGGTATTGCTTGCCACAACACAGCTCCTGTCCGTCTGGACTGCTTCCCTTCCGGTTTGGGCGTCGTGACTCGTCTCCAGGGTCTTGTTTGCCATTTGGCCCACAACGTTGGAGCCCACAACCGCGGATCCGGGATCAGAGGGATCGTCAACCCGGGTAACGACGAGCCAATCTGCAGGTGCTTTGGACACATGGGTCGTGCACAGTTTGCCTGGTGCGCATCACGAGTCGACGTAACGCCGATCTGCGAATTGCCAGATAAGCTCGTCCATGAGCACCACCCACTACTGAGCGGCACGGGCGGTCAAGTTGGGGTACAGCAATCTCTAGTGCTGACCAACAGCGCTGGGCACAAATTTCATCTCTCCTATTGTCATGGAGAAGAAGCGTCTCCACGGGTGGCTTCCCAACAATGAGCAGCGTCGCATATTGATGATGACGCCTTCTACTGGTGGATAGGTGGATTACTCTGCCCCACATAGCTTATTGTAGTATAAATTGTTCAAGTCACCTGTACAACAAGTACAAGTATATGCACAAATCTAATCGCGCTCGCACTCGACTGCAAACACGCAGGAAGCGGCCAGACTAATCTGAGCCAGAGACACATCACAGCAGCTCGATTTGCCGCCCACGGAAGCTGGTGGTTGACAACCAATATTGGGCTTCGATGACAGCCTGATCATAATCAACAATGAGATTGCAGACTGCAACGGTGCCGTCGACTTTTGCCCCAATCTGCAGGCCGCAGCTCCCGCTGCGGCGTGCAAGCCCATTACCGGTAGCGTCAGGCGGCAAATCCCTGCACCGGAAGCGTGCAGGACGGCATCCCGAACCGCTGGACCCCTGGTGCTGTCGAGGGGGTGTGTGTACGAAGGCAGCCCTCTTTTACACAAAGTAATTAATGAACGATTTTTTGTTTTGTTTTTCCTTCCTTTTTTTTTTGTTCCTCGTGAAGGCAAAGCGTTCGTGAGGCCCAGATCGGGTCATCCGCTCCATGATCCATCCTCCTGGACGCTAGACCGGCAACAATAAGGCACAAGCCAATTGGATGCTTAGACGGGCAAATTTCAACATGGTCAAGTAAACTCTGCCATCAACCATTTTTCTTGCGACGCATTCACCGTTCGGCGAAAGGAAACAGGAAGTGAGACCCAGAGGGATGGTAGCGTCCAAGCTCTCAAGCTCTGGATCGCGGCGATGAGATCACAGATACCCGACGATGATCACAAGGAGAGACCCTATACGGGTCTATGTTCGAGCTCGGATGTTGGCTCAATCTTTTATGAACTTGTGCTGTGGGAGAAGGGAGGGGGAGGGGGAGGGATAGCGATTGGTTACTCCGGAGCCATCTCATGTTGCGCCTCCGAGGCGGTATACTACTAGCAAGTTAGTGCCGACGACGTTTTGCGCTGTCTGCGTGTCCGGAAACAGGAGGTTCTAGAAACCTCCCGCTGGGTGCTCAGGGCAGTGGGTGACACTGACACGACCTTTCATTGTCCTGTTGTCTTGAAGGGGGACGAGAGACCCAACCCGCTGGCCGATTATGATGAAGTGGTGTCAGTTGTTGCAATCGCGATCTGTTGCACCGTGCCACGGGGCGACGCTTCGTGCTCGACAGCGAGCCGCGTCGGCTTGCACCCAAACGTTGGCGGCGCGATACCGCAATCGATGCTGTCGTCCGCTCTCTTAATAAAACAGCGTAAATCTGCCTCGCAGAGTCGCAACACGTTGGATTGGGGGCCCGGCGGCGGGGTGTCAGCCGATCAGGCCCTCCTGATTCCTGAGCTTATCGCCAGAATCCGACCCAGGGGCGTGTCGCGACATTGCCCATGGACGGTCGATTGGTTTCCACTTGCGCTGATACCTCTTTTTGTTTTTCCTTCCTACTACTCGCCCCCCCCCCCTTCCCCCCCTTCTTCCACTTCCTCTGCTCGAACACGATTGTTTCGATCGTTTCTGATGAAACGACCGTCATGTGCTGGATGCCATGTGGGATTTCTGCTACGGTGCTATTCAGGGAACGTCGGCAGTGGTTGAGGTCATTGGGGGCGCGCTTGGCGGGATGGTCTCGTCGTCCGTGCCATGCACAGCACAGCACAGCACAGCACAGCACAGCACATCCGGCGAACAAGTCGGTCGGTCAAGCATCAGCACTTTGTTTCTCCCCGGCATCGGTAATTTTGTGCACTGGCACAACGGACGAGATGATGGAGGGAATGGCAGGATGGATATCTTAGATTATCCCGATCTCCGTCCGTGTCATGAAGCATCACACCAGGGACCACTTTCATAACGATATGAGGTGGACAATCAAGTGTCAGGTGGGATGTGCGCTTCCCATCTGCCGAGTCTGCCATTTCAATACCGGTAGATGCGTGGATGGGAGCTCGGTGGGCGATGATGGAATGAATGGATGAATGAATTTCGAACAAGGGCTCCATCAGTATCTTCTGACTGTCTGGGGTTGGCCCTTGCCATCCGTATGCAGGGCCAAAGCGCCCCTGGTCGAAGACATGGTCAGGTCCCTGCCTAGTCCGTTCCAGCCCGCTCTCTTCCGCACGGTGCTGCCGCAATCTCAAGTCGACCAAGCTGTGCCAGAGAATTCTTTGGCGGGTCGGCGGACTGGCAATACCTCTTTAGATCACAGGTTCGATCCCTGTACGGACTGTTTTGCTGGTGGACCTGCACGCTCGGTACGTACCTGAGGGACGTGGAACGTACCTGAAGCCGCCCTTGCTCCGTCGGCACCAGCTGCCTGCTCCTTGCTGCTCTGAAGCCTCAGGCCCCCGGCCCCCTGGGCGCCCCCCCCCCCAGTGTCCAGAGCACCCTGCACCCTGAGGATACCTTGTACTTTGTCGAAATACTGCTGACCAGACCCTTGCGGCCGAGCCGATACCCTCCCACATGCCTGCACGCCCAAGTCCTTGCCTCCCAGCACCCCCATCCCCGTCCCCTAATCCCAGTCCATGCAACGCCTAGACTCGTCCCGGGGCCGCCCCTCCCCAGACTGAGAAAACAAGCCTGGCTGCCACCCACACACACTCACACACACAACTATGACCCTTCCCACCCTTTCCAACATTCCACACATCCACGACACCTACAGCGGTTTTCTTCCCTCGACAGTACCACAACAACACAGACCGGCGAGCGTCTCCAATATAACGATCGAGTCACGGACTACTGCTTCCACGGGCGGTAGACCAGGAACACGTTTTGGGTTGTGAACGATTTCGCATCGGAAATATCGATTAACCTTCTAGTCGATCGGCAAGTTGCGAGGGCCCACACACAAGAGGTCAATCGCAAGATAGGACTCTACGCCCTCATCTCGTCTCGCCCTCTGGACTGCAATTGGCAGACCTGCCGCCGTTCGTCTCCGCTCTTGGCTCCGAGCATCGAACCGGCGACACTCCGTCTCATCCGTTCGCCGTTCAATTGGGCTACTGGAGCAGTCAACAGAGCTTTCCCAGTTGCGCCCGTACACCCTCTGGCACTGGAATAAACCTTTCACCCGCATTGTGTGATAGGGTTTGTGTAATAGGACATAACACAACACCGCCCGGCGTAGGGTCGGACCAGAACTTGGAAACTTGGGGCCTCGTTAAGAAGCGCACCTCCCTCGAGTCGAAAGCGATCCCGGCGACTTACCAATGAATCCCCACGCCTAATTTCAGGAGCAGCAATGGTTATGCTGAGCGAGCAACCTCTGCGGTCGAGTTTGCAGGTGGCCCCTCTCGCCATCAACAAGAACATAGCTTCCGGATCCGTGGACAATGCCTCGACGAGCGAACACTCCTCGACGACAAACCACCCGTACAAAGCTCATGAAATGACTCCCCCGACGACACCCCATGGGTCACAGGAGGACCTCAGCAATGGCTCTCCCTTGCTGTCGCCACCCGTCTTCCACAACTACCTCCGCGCCTTTTATCCCTTCCACCCAAATTATGCCATGGGCACCGACTCAGCCGTCACACTGCCGCTGAACGAGGGCGACGTGGTCCTGGTACACTCCATACACACCAACGGCTGGGCAGATGGCACGCTCCTGGGATCCGGCGCCCGGGGCTGGCTGCCTACCAATTATTGCTACGCTTACGACCCGGATGAGATGCGGAATCTGCTGAAAGCGCTGCTAAATTTCTGGGATTTGTTGCGCAGTGCATGTGTCGATGACAATGAAATTTTCGCGAATCAGGAATTCATGAAGGGCATCATTGCCGGCGTGCGCTACCTCTTGGTAGGTCACCTTGTAACACCCACTCTGCAGATATACCGGTCGCTTTGCAGCAATCGTGCTAACCGTCGTGCAGGAGCGGACGAATTGTCTGACGCGAGAGTCTGCTGTGGTCCAGCGACACGAGGGCTTGCGCAGGGGCAGAAAGTCACTGCTCTCTGAGCTGTCCTCCCTGGTGAAGACGGCTAAGCGCCTGACAGAACAGCAGAGGGGGCTTTCTCCTACCGACGAAGTGAACAACACCGTCGACGAGATGATATTAAAAGCTTTCAGGATTGTGACGAAGGGGGTCCGGTTTCTCGACGTACTCGAGGAAGACCGGCAGGCGCGGGCACCAGCGGTGACTCTCATGCCGACGGTCCTCGAGGAGAATTACGTGCCGCCGACGCCGCCAGCCGACGCCACGAATTTCGACGATGACCGCAGCACCATCAGGGGTCCGGATGCAGGTTCCCGCCACGGTGCGAACGGATTGGCCTCCGCCTCACCCACCTTGGCACCTAGTGACGCGACACAAACGGACGGTTCCGCCAGCAACCGTTCGTCTGCCCGCCGCAGCGCGCGACTGTCTCAGAACCATGTCAACTTTAGCCGCCTTTCTTCCAGCATCTCTCACCGCGTCTCTCTTGCTGGCCACTCGCCTCTGTCGCGGCCACAGAACCTCGTCTCGGAGCGTCTGACTTCCAGTCATGACACCTTTTTGTCACACCTGGGCTCATTCATCGGGCGATTACACCTTCAGTCGCAGTCAAGGGCCGACCTGGCCCTCTCGATCAAGCAGTCAGCGACATCCGGCGGCGAGCTGCTGGTCGTCGTCGACGTCATCTGCGCCCACAGCTCCCTGACGAGGGAACTCCTCGAGCAACCTCGCGCTGCGATGTACGACCGCATCTTGGACCTTGTGCATGCCACACACGATATTCTCATTCATAACAATGGCCCCGAGCTGGCGGACCTCATCATGCCCCAGGATAACAGCCGACTGCTGAATGCCGCTACGGGGTCCGTCAGGGCGACGGGTGAGTGTGTTGCGAAGACGAAGTGGGTCATCGAGAAGATTGGCGACTTTGAGTTTGAGTTCAACAACGGGAGTCTGGACATTGACCTGGATCTGGGTGTGCTTGATTCTCTGGAGGACAAGGAGAAGCTCTCGGCAGAGGAGCCGTCCTCGCAAGCCCAAAACCCACAACGTTCCAAGAAGAAGACACGATCAGTGGACAAGCCATTACCAGAAGTACCGCTTTCAGCATCGCCACCGAGCCAGATGGCGGAAGCACCCGAGCCGTCCAAGCGTCAGTCACTTCTCCTCGATAGCGACCTTTCCGACAATGGCTCTTCAGTGATTTCGTCGATACGACCCAACCTCCCACCACTGCCCAAGTTGTCAACATCCTTCGCAGAGGAGTACAGCCCGACCGAGACTTCAGCTGGCCCCGACAGCGACGGCCACTTCTCATATCAGCGCGAGAGCCTGAACGCCTCGAGCACCGCCAACAACAGCGCGTATCCCAACCGCGGCTCTGAGTCGAGCCTGCTCTCCTCTACGTCCACGCGTGCCACTACGCCAGATCACGCAGGACCGAAGCCCCAGCCTTCTCTTTCCGAGCTGAGCGCCACGAGCAACACCGCGCATACGGACGAGGCGGACGATGTTGAGTCAAAGCTTCTTGAAAAGACTTTTGCTCATGAGCTCATGTTCAACAAGGAGGGTCAGGTGACAGGTGGCTCTCTTCCGGCGCTGGTAGAGCGACTGACCACTCACGAGTCTACACCCGACGCACTATTTGTGTCCACCTTCTTCCTGACCTTCAGGCTGTTCTGTACGCCGAACATACTTGCTGAGACGCTGATTGAGAGATTTGAGTATGTCGCCGACCATCCGCACATGGCAGGCCCCGTCCGCTTGAGGGTGTATAACGTCTTCAAGCAATGGCTTGAGTCGCACTGGCGGGATGAGGTCGATCATCAGGCGCTGCCCACTATTCAATCATTTGCTGAGTCCGGACTGTCTGCTGCACTGCCCTCGGCCAGCAAGCGCATCCTCGACCTCGTACAGCGCGTCTCGTCTAGCGATTCCACGCTAGTTCCTCGCTTGGTATCGTCTATCGGCAAGGCCAACCCCGCGATCTCACATCACGTCCCGCTGGATACGGCCCTGCCGGCGCCGGTCTTGACCAAGAGCCAGGCACAACATCTGCTCAGCTGGAAGTCAGGCGGCAACGCGCCGACGATCATGGACTTTGAGCCGCTAGAGGTCGCTCGACAGCTCACGCTTAAGCAAATGGCCATCTTCTGCTCCATCCTACCCGAGGAGCTTCTTGGCTCGCAATGGATGAAGAATGGAGGCATCGGATCTCCGAACGTCAAAGCGATGACTGCTCTGTCCACGGAGCTGTCGAACTTGGTCGCCGACACCATTCTGCATTACAACGAGGTCAAGAAGCGCGCTGCTGTCATCAAGCAGTGGATTAAGGTCGCCCATCACTGCCTGGAGCTGAAGAACTACGATGCGCTCATGGCTATCATTTGCAGTCTGAATAGCTCCACCATCACCCGTCTCAGAAGAACTTGGGAAGTTGTGCAACCCAAGCGACGAGAGATGCTGAAGCATCTTCAAGCTGTCGTCGAGCCGGCTCAAAATCACAAGGCCCTGCGCGCCAAGCTTGCGCAGCACGTTCCTCCGTGCTTGCCTTTCCAAGGCATGTTCCTAACCGATCTGACTTTTGTTGACATCGGCAACCCAGCGACAAAGCAGCTCCAGGGCGCCGATGGTCGAGACATGACCGTGGTCAATTTCGACAAGCACACGCGCACAGCCAAGATCATTGGCGAGCTCCAGCGCTTCCAGATCCCCTACAGGCTGACTGATCTGCCCGATCTCCAGGAGTGGCTGCAGGCCGAGATGAACCGCGTCAAGGAGGCGGACACGGCCAATAACATGCAGGTCAGCTACTACCGCAAGTCGCTCATGCTCGAGCCCCGGGAGACCCACATCCCAAAGACACCTGTCGACGGGGTGGGCGGTGGCAATATGTTCACCTGGCGCAGGATCGACAAGTCCAACAATATATGAACACAGAAGGGCTCTTGACCTACTCTATACGACCTACAACATACCCACACGCATTGCGAACGCGCATCATGATCGGTTGCACTTCTCATTACGGGCTCTTTACTTGCTCCGATGTCTTTTACTTTGATACCCAACTTTCTTGCTTTCGGAAATACGCCCTTCATCACTCCTCGTCTTACCAGCGTTCTCGAAGCACGACCGCAATCGCTCTACTCGCAGCTTACTGCTTCACTCAATTTTGCCCACTGTTTCTTCTTTCCTAGCTCTGGTTTTTTGATGCCCGGTATGACCATGGGGAGACAAAACGGCAGGTTCGAGGAGAAGAAAAAACCCAAGTTTACGCATTAATACCAAGGGAGGGGGGCGCAAAAGGCGTGTCGAGGTTTTTCTCTTTCGCATCATTGAATGAAAAGGGCCGTCGTTCCTCTGGTTTACTCCGCAAAATTGGTCGGTCGTTCGATTCTTGGGCGACCGTTTTGCTTCGTCGACTTGCCAGAAACCTGGCTGGTATGTCACTTTTGTCTTGTTATTCTTTGTCGGCACTTTTACTACGTAAGGGTTTTCTATCCCACCTGGGCTGCTCGGGAGGGCCCAAGAGCGGGACGCTGCATTTCCCTTGGGTGAAATGTCGGTGGAAGACGTGGTAGATGGGAATTCCGGAGAGGAGGATGGGCTTCGCCATCAAGCTCTCGCTGAGCTGGATGAGGGGGAAGACAGGCGCAGTGAGCTGGTTGGGTGTGCCGATGGGGTGGGGGTGGCTAGGTAAACCTGAATATAGGTTGAAATCCGATGATTGAAGCGTCCAAGTCTCGTAATTGTCCCATGTCCCTAGAAAGCTTTCGCTTGTGCGACTTGTAATAGGGCTGTGTCCGCCATTCTGCAAGCAGGACTGCGTCCTCGCTCTTCACTTTTGGGTTGTCGACGTGCGCAGGAGCAGACGTGTCGATAGAGCAAAGTTTATATCACAAACATGTGATGCTCGTCGCCCTCACGGGAAGAAACGCACACGCGCACAAACACACAGAGAGAGGTGGGGGGGGGGGGTGGGTGGTGGTAAGAGGTGTTGCTGCAGCTGTGCAACAGAACACAGATGTGTGCCACCAGGGACGTGAAACGTCTATCTGCATGAGTCGGGAACCCCATCCATCATGTTTCGTCACCTGTCACGAGCGATGGACCCCCGTGGAATGTGCTCAATTTTGCCCGGCTACGGAGGTAGAATGAGAACGGAACCTCACGGTACAGATGTTTCTTGCTGGCAGTGTATTGGGAAGGAAACAGTGCGGGGCTGCAGGCCGATACGGCGTCTGCAGTTCCACGGCCTCCTAGTCCCCTGGGGAAGGGGAGCGGGGGGCGAACTCTGACCTTGAAGATGGTGCTCGTCACAGGGGAATGCGCCGGTCATACATGTTGATCGTCTGTGAGTCTATGCTGAAGACCAGGGCGAGGCAGGCAGGAAGAAATCCAAGTCTTCGGGTGCATCGACTGCCATTACGACTGTCTGCCGCTATTCTCTACCCGAGCCAGGGATCAAGACAGGTGGACTCGCTCATGCGCAAATGCGCAACTCAACTCCCCCAACCACGCTGATGATAAATTCCTTCCATATCCGCTCCTGGGAAGTTCCCCACCACTTTGGATTTCCAAGAATTCACGGTGAAGTCCTCTCCCTCCCCACTTCCACTCTTGTCGTTCCTGTTCTCTCTCTCCCTCTAGTTGACCCCCCCCCCCTTCTCTAAATAAAAACCTTGTGCATTATCCTCTTCCACCCGGGCATGGCCGCTATCTCGGCCCGGTACTGGTTGATCTCGTCCCAGTTGAGCTCGCGGCGGCCGTTGTCGACGTCGATGTCGCGCGTGCGCAGCCAGCCCTGTCGCTTCCAGGCGAAGCCGCCGGCCCAGAAGGCGAGGACGACGGGCGCGGCCAGGTACGACTTGAAGAAGCCCGCTGCGTCGTTGAAGCCGCCCTTGACGGGGCAGATGGCGACGTAGAACTAGATCAATACAAAAGTTAACACACGTCAGCATTTGGGGGGGTGGGGTTGGAAGGGGGGGGGCAAGTGGGATGATTGGGTCTCTCAAGTTACTCCGTGGTAAGTTGAGTGGTGAAGCCGCAGGAATGGGGGATCGAGAGACGACAGGAAGAACAACAAAAGGAAAGTCATACCTGAGCGATCAAAACGAGCACCACGAGGATCAGGCCCAGCCAGCTGCCGTAGACGCCGCCGATGGCCTTGAAGGGGATTTCGTCGGTCGTGTGGCCTGACATCCGCCAGGCCTTGCGGAAGCGGATGTGCGCGAGGCAGATGCTGCCCCAGGTGAAGAGCGCGGCCAGCCCGGACAGCGCCAGAAGCCAGTCGAAGACGGTGGGGCCGTTGGCGTTGAGGTTGACATAGGCGAGCAGGCCGAAAACGAGGATGGCGATCACACTGAAGAGCGGGCGGCCCGAGCGGTCGATGTAGGTGAAGATTTTGGGCGCGTACCCTTGTTGTGCAAGGGCGGTGAGCGTGCGCGAGCCGCCGTAGACGCCTGAGACGCCGATGGAGACGACCGAGACCAGGATGATGACGTTCATGAAGCTGTCGAAGCCCTTCAGGCCGGCATACTTGCCGACGAGCACAAAGGGCGAGGCGTTGACGTCGGCGTAGGGGTTGGCGCCAAGGAGGTTCTGGTCGGTCGAGTCGATGAGGAGCCCCACGAAGAAGAGGCCGAGGATGTAGAAGAGGGTGATGCGCCAAAACACCTGCTTGATGGCGCCGGGAAGGCTCTTCACGGGGTTGGCGGCCTCGGCGGCGGCAAGGCCCACGAGCTCGGTGCCGGAGAAGGCGAAGGCGGCCGTCACAAAGACAGAGCAGAAGCCGCGGAAGCCGTACCGGAAGGCTCCTGGGTCGTACCAAAGGCGGGCGCCCCAGTAGTTGCTATACTGGCCGTTGCTGGGCCCGCCGCCCAGCACAAGGACGAAGGAGATGATGATGAAGATTACGGTGGCGGTAAGCTTAAGGCTTGAGGCCCAGAACTCTTCTTCGGCGTAGCCAAGGGTGCCGAAGATGTTGACGATGATGATGAGGACCAGGAATACCGAGATCCAGACAGCGACGGATATATCGGGGTTCCAATACTGCACGGTGAGACCGCAGACGGTCAACTCGAGGGGCAGCACAATGGCCCATTGGAAGACATAGTTCCAGCCCTGTGAGACCAATCAAGGCGGGACGGGTCAGAAAAGTGCGGTCTTTGAAGAGGGCATGTTTGTACTGGATCTGGCTTGGTTTTGGTCGTTGCACGGCTTGCGGGAGCATGTCTCGGGTGAGCCCGCGCGGAGAGAGGATGCTCATGTGCAAAGAAATAGAAGAAGCAATAATTAAAGGAGATCAAACTCACCATAGCAAAGCCCCAGCTAGGATCGATGAAGCGCGTTGAGTACGTATAGAAGCCACCAGACACGGGATACATGACCGCCATCTCACCGAGTGCGTAGACGACGTTGAACATCATGACGCCTATGATCAAGAAGTCGATGAGCAGCGAGGCCGGGCCGCCCGTGGACAGGGCGCCCCCGGAGCCGACGAAGAAGCCCGCGCCGATGGAGCCGCCAATGGCAATCATATGCAGATGGCGGCTCTTCATGGACCGCTCGAGCTCGACGATGCCCCGGCCGTAGTCGCGCGGCTTGAAGCTGTCGAAAGTCAGGCCCAGGCGCGTCATGAGCGGCTCCTCCATCACGGCGTCCGCGACCGTCTTGTGCTGGCCCCGTGTCGGCGAGTCCCCGGACGAGTAGACGGGCGCGATGTCGCCGGCCTCCTTGGTGGTGGGGGAGGAGGAGGCCACGGGCTCTGCGGGCGTGTAGCCCTTCTCGAGAGATTCTGACATGGCGGGCAGTTGTTGGAAATCAGGACTGTTGAATGTGGTGCGATGTCGTCGTTTAGGCTGTGAGAGGAGGGGAGGGGGATGGTAGTGGTTTCTTGGGTCACGAGAACTGTGTCTGTCTGCCTGCTGGGATTCGTATAACAGTTGCGTGCCCTCCTCTTCTCGTCTGGATATCAGGGTTCGAAAGGTCTCGAAAGGAGCTTTGACTCTATCCCAGAGGTTGTCGGCGTCAAGAGCCAGGTGGACGACTTGAGCAAACGGATAGTGGTGAGTGGGTATTTGAGGGAAAGACGAGGTTGATCGTCGGAATTTCTTGACCCTGCAAATAAAAATTCAGGTTCAGGCTGGAGACTGAAACCGCAGGGCAGAGAGTGAGTGAACTGTGAGGGGTCAAGAACAAATTGAATCGGACCGGGACAAAGGTCACGAATTCCTTGGGTGACATTCCCTTTCTCACCAAACGTTACCAGACCAAGCCAAGCTAGTCGATCATCTTTCGCAACCGGCCATGCACACACACCACCATCCTCCCACTTGATACTTCTCCAACCACTGGCCACCCGCTGGTCACGCGTGGAAGGATTCTGGAAGGCCTTTGAGCGTCGCACCCTCCAGGATGCCTTGGCTTCTTCTTCGCTGCATGTCCCACGCCCCGCTTACCGACCAATGGCCATGGTTACAACGGTTGTGAGAGGGCGAGTGTCGCCGAGGGGTGTATAGACTAGTCTTGAACCTGCCGTATCATAACATCGTGCTCGGGGACCATTGAAAGCGATAACCGCACAACCGCGTGCGGCTTGGAATTTATTAGTGCGGCTTGGGGGAGCGTTGAAGAATCTGAAGGGGGGCCCGGGGGGGGGGGCGGGCAAGGGACGCAATAGGGGAATCCCGGCTGAGCTTGATTCGAACAAGCGTCATTTGGGGTTGTGGGAGTAACCAGACTAGGCCTTCATGCGGACTGTAGAGTGCGGTGATGGAAGCCCTGGACGGGGGCAAAACACTTGAAGAGGAGCAGGGAAGGGCTTGTCAGCCCACGACCAGCTGAACTGTGGTTGGACTCCGACAGAACGGCAATACCGAGGTAATGGTCCTGTATCTGAGCGCTTCTGCAGCTCAAGAAGACGGTTGGTGGGTGGTGTCTTTTGCTTGGTGTGCCAAGTACTGCAGTTCCTATACCCTTTGATTGCCACTTGACCGAAAGCATGGTTTGCCCATCATCCTGATGGACAATCATGGCGCCGAAGTTTCTTAGTCAGACGCCCACAAGCGCCGACGACGTACTTGACGATGAGCTCTAGTCGACGTCGTCATGACGAACGAACACCTTCCTGGGTACGGGCACCAACATCAACGTCCAACGTGTGTAACACAGCTGTGAGACCTTGCAGACCGCCTGACAGCAAACAATAGCACAATATCACCAAATCGCGACGAGTGGGGTCGAGTTCGAGTTCGAGTCCGAGTCCGAGTATGTGTGTTGTCTGGTCTGTTGGCCTCGAGCTAGAGGTTTCGTCACAGCGATGGGACAGGTTCGTACTTGATATGCAAACTTCGGACGCTTGGACATGAACGATATCGGCTGCTGGGCAAATCAGACAACGACCAGTCATGGCAGCCTGGATAGAAGACAACGATAGAGGCCAAGATCTGACAGCCAAGCAAACGCCGAGAACCTACAAAGTCAAGAGATGATTAGTGGCAAGAGCAAACCCTCCAGCTGCCTTCCAAAGCTGGGTTGGATCTGCGGGTGCAAAGCCACAGTCGCAGCTGCCCAGCCGCTATGCCCTGTACCTTCCTTACTTCCATCTTGACCTTACCGATACAAGAAGGCTTGTGTTGTTGTCCGGCCCGTCGAAGCTTCTTCTGACACATCTTGGACACACGAGATTCGTCACAAACACTCCCGGGGAATCTCGAAGCGACGGGACGTGGACGTTGAATTTGCCTTTTGCCCCACACCCCCCTCTGCCTCTCTGCCTCCACGCACCAGGTCTGCAGGTCTGGGGGGCCACTGGGGGCTGGCGCCCTGGCTGGCGGGCGGGACGGCCTGGCCTGGACGGCAGGACGGGTCACCAAAGACATCTGGAGTTTGGGGGGGGGGTGGGTTCCTTGTGGGGCGCGCTACTGCAGCCAGCCCCAGCATCCCGGTCAGACGGCGCTCTGTGGCTGCCTGTGGTGCAGACCACGCGACGTCCAATGACATAATTCTTTGATACAAAGAACCGCCGCCCCAGATCTCGTCCCCCAAGTTCTCCACAAAGTTCATCCGACCTGTCAGCGCCTGTGTGCCTGACCAGATGCCCCAGATCCGAACGGCATGGGGATTTAGGAACCCTCTTTTGGGACCCCCTTCGTGTCCACCAGGGGCGAGCGAAACATCGTAACACTCCGTCAATAAACAAGAATCTGGGGCTATACAGCATCAGTGCACTAATTGTTCGGCTCTGAACAGGCACTTTGAGATGGGAACTTCTGTGCAACGCCGCAGACATACATCACTATCACCACCATGCTGCAGGGCTTTACAGGGCCTTGCAGAGCTGACGCGAGCATGCACGTGCATCGAGGATCCCGGCAGTCAACGTTACGCAGCAGCTCCTCCCCACAATGACGTTCCCCCATGACGGAGACGGCGGTAGAGGTGCTTGCTATCCCACACCGGCAGGCCACAAGATGACTTCACGACATGTTGGCCAGAGCAATCACAAGCAGGCGCAGGAAGGTTTTTGATGTTATGTTTGGATACAAGCCCACAAGCACATCCGCCGAGCCTCAACTAGAATCTGATCTGCGCTGGTGGTGTCGCCAGACGTTGGCGGCAGAATGTGGGTTGGCCATGTTGAGCTCGCCGGCCACTTTCTCATAATCAATGTCCGGGGGATCGGTCTTCAGGCACGATCAGGCCTTCGCGAGGACCTCGCCCTCACGAGGAAGGAGGAGCGGCGATGCCAGTGTCGCCAGGTGCTGGCGGCAGAATGGGGGTTGGCCATGTTCAGCTCGCCGGCCAAATTCTTCTAGTCAATATCAGGGGGACCGGTCTTCAGGCCTTGGCCAGGACCTGTCTTCCACGAGGAGTGAGGGCGGCGATGCCAGTCCCTCACTGAGACCATCACAGCGGTCTTTGATCCTTTCAGAGGGGTGTATCTGTTGGTGACGCCGCCGACGACATTGATTCCCAGGTCACCCGGGCGCTTGAAGTCATAGGGCGCCGCCCACTGCGCTCATCCGCTCCCTCGGGCCGCACCTTCGCGCTCCATCTCCTCGGCCGTCCAGACAGCCCTGGAACCTTGTGGAGGGCTGGCTTGGGACGGCGCTTCCTCGGAGCCATGATGAAGCTGGCGTAGGGAAGACGGGGGCTTGTTGCGAGCAGTTCCTCGAACCCACCCGGTGCTCCGCCTTCGACCTCTGGCACGTCTGCTGCCACTCAAATGCTGGTGCTGCTCGGCAAGCGGCGGCGGCGGCGGTGACGGAATGTCATGGCCACTGTCCGGGCATTCGGACCCAAGAAACGCCCTCGAGTATCTTCGTGCCCAACGAACGGGACACCTGGAGAGGCCTCCTCTCAGAGCGTCGCATTCTACTGCTGGCTTGGTGCTTCTGCTCCTCGCCCGGAACGCAGCAGCCTCCCTGGGGATGCGTCGAGACCAGGTCTCCAGGTCTGAAGCATGGATGACCAAGTCGTTACTTGACGTGTACAGCGTGGCCGAGATGCGGCTCGATCGATGGAGTATAGGTGATGGGGTCGTTGTCAGCACTCCATGCCGCCTTTGAGGAAGAGACGCAAGCCTTGTTGGCCAGTCTCATGCTCTCTAAGCGGTCGATGGGCCAGTCGAATTGGTAGCTCCTCGGCCGGAGCTGCGACAGCTACAAGATACCATGACTTGATTGGCAAAGCAGTCAGCCTTAGGTCGACAACATCAGTGAGTGCGGACTACGCTTACAGCCTGCACCTTTCCGACTGGGGCCACGGCAATACGGTCGAGGAGCAGCGTCTTGGGAGGGATCGAGGAGGCTATCAAGTGACTGCTGCTGCCGCCTACTCGTCCTGTACGTGTGAGAGACGGACAGACCCTTGGCAGGCTACACCGTCGAGAACATGTCTGGTTCGCTGCTTGAGGAGGCCGTTTAGCCTGCAGAATTCCTCCATCTTGCGGGGTACGGGGATATTTACCCACCTGCAACCATCATTGTCAGCGTGGCCGTTGTCTTCGCCGAGGTTTGCGGTGTGCTGGCCGCGGTCGGAGGCTGAGCGGTGGCCTTGATGTCATCTCGATGCTTGCTTGTCATCGAAGGCGTCTGTGGGGACGTTGTAGACGACGACGGAAGGGATGCTGAAGTCGAAAAGGTAGGTTATCGGAGTTGGGGTCGATGAAGTGCTTAAAGACAAGGGTGAAACGGAAGAAACTGTGAAAGGCAGACTGCTGATGGCCACGAACCATTTGGATTAATTTATAGCTGAGTGAGCACTGGTGGCGGTATTAGACCCTGCTCTGAAAATAATTCAAATGCAGAATCACTAGGTATTGTAAAGACCATGGAAGTGTCCGGAGATAGAGTGGAGTCTCTGGTCTGGTGCCGGAATCCTCATAGAGCCTTGACGGACAATTCTTGGGCTGGCATGAGTATTCCGAGGATGTCCGCGGAGCTATTTCATTCTCAGGCAATAATCAATACGCGTGATTCTGATACATCTTGGCGGAAGCACCTAGCTCCTATATCCTTCTCTGTCTGCTTCTTCTTTGCTCCGCTGCAAACTGATTCCTGGCGATGCTTGCTCCAATGAAATCCCCGGAGCAGTCAAATTATCAGCTCCCATACAATCATACACATGGGCAGTCAAGCATGGATCACGTCCTGGTCAATACGCTTGAGCTGTTGGTATTAGTGAAGTATGATGTGAAGTATGGTCAAAATATTGGCATCTGAACGGTCACCTTGGCATGGTTGTAATCTTGAGTTCTTCACTTGCCATACGTTTGAGACATTCTGTACTTTGGCCAATCGACAGCTCCTTGAGGAAACGAGCAAAGTGGATCCTTTTCTGCCTCCCACCTGCACACATGGCAGACAGCGGCAGGGAAACGAAACTGAACTAGGGTGATGTCAAGGTCTGGGTGTCATTTCCATGAGCAGTCGGTCCCAAATTCTGTCACGAGTCAACAAACAAATTCCGGCTGTGCCTCATTGGCTACTCAAAAAACCTTACACTATATGCTTATCGAATGCCACATTGCCAAATGCATTTCTGACTCGCACACTCTCATCTGCCCTTGCTTGGGGATACCTAGGTAAGCACATTCTGGTGCTTTGTACCAGGACCATGGCCAACTGGTTGACCAGAAATCTTGCAGCACAAAAAGCATCACCTGGTGCGAAGCAATGAGCTTGGAGGCTCAATGCTGAAGAAAGCTTCTGTGGCCAGTGCACGTGCAGCTACACAGTCTTAGTGATCCAGCACATGTGCACGTCACATGTGCATGGTTAATGAGCTCTCAGAGGTGTCGATTCACAAACAAGAGCCTCTCATGCGCGTAGCAAGAAGTCATCAGTGGAACGCAGTGACTGGAGGGTACTCAGGCTCTGGAGCCATATTCATAAAGCCAGAATATCTACACGGTATGAAGGAAATTTGGACTTTGTTCTCAAAAGCCAGCTTCGTCCCCCCATGGGGGAATTTCGGACATTGTTCGCTTCAAGCCGCTCTCTAATTCTGCATGCCATCCGCAATCATGGCGTTGATGATCTGGACATGACGGTCCGCATCGGTGTCATCCATCTCGCTCTCATAGTTCAGCCCGTACGGCCAGAAGTGGCTGCCTCCGCAGGTGAGCGTCGTGCCCACCCCGTCCCACAGCTCCAGCAGCTTGGTCGCCGCGGGCCAGTTGTTGTTGGCGCAGTTGTCGGTGAAGCCCTGCCTCTGTCCCACCCCCAGCGTGTGGGAGATCTCGTGGAGGGCCGTCCGCTCCGTCATGTACGCCGTGTCGGGCCCGAAGCGGATCGCGCCGCTCCAGTTGGCGTCGGCGGTCTGCACGCCCGTGTTGTAGGTCACGGTGATGGCCTTGGTGGCGCCGGACTTGTTCCTCTCGTGGCGTGCTATGGCTGCGTCCATGGCGGCGGTGATCTTGGCGTAGGCATCCGACTCTTCGGTGCTGGGACTCGCGGATTTTGTGAGCGTGTATGTGATCTCGGCTGAGGCGAGAGAGCCGAAGGCCGCGGCGAGAAGGAGGGCAGAGAGCTGCATGTTGTCAACGGTGGATGTCGATGAACTCCGGAGGTCTCGATGGTATTTGTGGAGATGCAGGGGCGCCGAGTCCGATCGAATTTGCAAGAGGGATTGTTTGGCGTTTTACAGGATCTCAGACAGGACATCTCTATTCATGTATTTTACAGAGGATTGGAGTAGGTACCTTGGTATTATATATGCACAGTCGGTTCGACTCCCTCCGCGTCCAAGTTTGTCATTTCAAAGTCACCAGAAGCCCTCGAGGCTGTTTAAAATCCCCCTGAGATTACAACTTCTTGGCCCTCGAGTAAATGGACTTGGCAATGGTTTCTCCGGCGGGTGCACTGAACGTGTTACACTGGGTCCTTCCAAGTACGGCATGCTTGCTAGGCTTGGCACACTTCAAGGTGGATCGTGGACTATTCAAGTACCTAGGTATCCTGATAATGCTCAAGACCGAAGCCTTGATAACTGCCTCGTGACCCCACGTACGACTTGTCGGACCACCTAAGCGACATTGTCATCGTCAAATATTCGCTTGGGGCCGTGGCATGACGCAAAAGCTTTCTCCTTCGAGTACGGGTTCTTCGGAGATCATCCATGTCTATCTAGAATGCTAGGCCCAGGTCTTTTCCACAGCATAAGAGCGGGCGGCAACTGATCGCCCACGTGCTAGATTTTTGGTGGCAACAAAGACGTCTCCACCACGTGTGAGGACCCGTGGACGTGTCCACACGTTTCGAACACCATCGCTGGAAAGCTATAACCGAGCCCTCCTATCAAGATGGAGATGGGGCGCCCGGGTGGGGTCGCATGGGGCGAGTCGTGGCACAAGACTGTGATGGAGGATTCTAGCGGAACACATCGATTCGGCAAGGGCAGACAGACGCTCGACGCTCGCTTGGAACGTGGAGGTGCTGGTGGCGCCGGAGAGAGGGCATTCCTCACTGTACCGTGGTAGATCCGGCCCCTGGCGACTGAATGCGGTCGTATAAATTACTCGTCGTCCTGAGAATCTTCGAGGTTCGTTGGGACGCGGCAATGAGCCCGTTAGCCCACAGTACATCCAGAACTACGCCTTGTACTCTTCGGGTCAGTCACGGAGATGTGGCAGTACCTAGGCAGGTTATGCTCTTGAGGCTACGGTCCATAAAATCAATCACAGGAAAACTGACTCCATTCCAATTCAGCGTCAGGCAACCTTGATAGGGCTGATGACACTGTTCCAGGCCTCGGCGGAATCGTGCCTTAGGTGGACAAGCTTGGAATGGCCATCTGATCCAGCGTCAACTGACTCAGAAAGAATAGCATCTTGTTATCGAGAACACATGGCACTACTATCGGCAGACAAGTGTCTCTCAATCATGTTGAGTCTCTAGCTAGAAATAAAGAGCGACTTTTCCCATCGACGCTTGGAAAGATAGGAAGATACCAAGGTTTGGCAACCTGAAGCAATCTATGCTACAACATGAACAGTGTCACATGATGGGCTTCGGACGTGAGACGAGAATATTCGAGCGTGTTCAGGTGGCAGGTTGAGGTCTTCATCGCATATCTAAGTAGCCCAAAGAAGAAGACTTCAAGAAGTCCATATTGGGCAGATCTCAACTGACAACACCACTGGCATGGTTCATACCTACCAACCTGACCCTATTCGCCGCCCTCACATCTCAATGCATTCAGTCGTCATGTGTCGAAGCAGCACCACCAAGTATAACTTGTGCTAGGGTAGCATTCGAAATCGGTGCCCGAGACGGCGCATAGGTGTTGCAGAGGTGAATACGAAAAGATGAGGCAGAAATGCTCCAGTTTTTGCCTGAAGCTGCCCAACAAGCACACTGGAACGAGCTGACGACTCGAATTTGAAAGTTTTACCTCCTAAATCCTTCTCTAACCTCATTGTATATCAATTAGATGTGTTTACCAAATCATACCTGTACACAGAACACCATTTTGGCCTGGGTGCAGGAAGTGAGAGGCAAGGGAACGTTCACACACATCTCTCGGAAAACTTGCCGACAGGAACCCGAAGCTATGCAACTTCCCCTTGGGTAATTTACAACGGCCGGCCACACTTTCATCCTTTGGACTGGAAGCCCAATTCGCAGACTGCTGGATCCCATGAAAATTGGCAAGACTGCCGCCGTTGCTTGCCATCCATGGATACTCCGGGGTATCCTGCCAGTCTTCAGGCTATGCTGCACCTCTGGTGACTCTAGGACTTGGTCCAATCCTGGAACTTTGAAAGGACTCGACTTCCAACACTTCAGTACCTGGCTTTTAATATTTCCAGCTTGGGAAGAAGCCAATCAGTAGGTGTACGAAGTAGATGAGGCGGGGCTACAAAGCTTAGGGAAGGCCATGATTGTGAGAACTGGGGCAAGCCATGCTAGAGTCAATGAAGTCTGGGGGAATACTACCTTGCCTAGGTACCTTCCTTGTAGGTGAAAGCTATGGTGTCGTTTTTGTAGGCCAAAGCTATGATGTCGTTGCTGCGAGCTTCCGGAACGAGGCTGAGCAGACCCTGGACCGCACCCAATCGTCACTGTCGTGTGCTCTGCCTCCGGGAAGGTCTTTGCTCTCGCAGCCCTGAAGCCCTTAAATCTACAGAAGCCTTCTTGGTTTTGATTTGGTTTTCTCCTTGTCACTGCCTAGCAACAATCTCTTCCTTCCTGCAACATCTCAACTCGAGTCTGCCGTCCCCACAACAGCCACTCCCACATCTTGTCCACCGTTCATAACACCAACGTCTTGACAAACCCGACCCATCGAAGACACTGCGGCTTTTTACAACACACAACACTCCTCTTCAGAACACAAACACAATCCCTAACGAAGCCTCTCCAAGTCTGTCAACATGTCTGACAACAAGCTGACCGCCCGCGAGACCGAGCTGGCCGTTCTGGCCTGGCGCGCCCTCAAGGACGTCCAGGTACGTGATGTCACCGCAATCATCTGCGTCTATGGCACTCTCCTTCCCCGTTTCTTTCATCCTGTTTCCCGTTGTGGGTACACTTCCCGCCTCTTGTCACCTCCTGCCTGCCCTCGTCCACCCAAGGCGCGAGGACACACAACCTCTGCCTGTTCAAGTTCTTCCCTCACGAATCTATACCACCCATCAATCAGCCGCCCCAGCCCCACGAGCGTGTCCCTTTGGGCAAGTCCCAGTCCTGTATTCGCTTGAGATGCACAGATGAAGTGGTGACGGGAATGGTCCGCAGAATGGTCTCGCTATGCTCAAGCAATTGGACCTTCCCTTCCTTCCTGCTGTATTAACACGGTTTTCATCAGATCGATTATGCCAAGCTTGCCGAGATCGGTGGCTTCAGCAGCGTCAACTCTGCTCGTACCTGCTTCGCCAGCACCAAGAAGAAGCTCCTCGAGGGAGACACGGTCCCTACTCCCGTCCAGGGCTCGAAGTCCAAGCGCGCTGTCGATGATGGCGACCAGGTGGACGACAACCCGACCCCCACCAAGAAGCCCCGTGGACGCCCCAAGAAGACCAAGCCCGCCGAGACCTTGAAGGTGGAGGAGGACGAGCAAGTCGACGACGCCGACGACGAGGTCTAAATGCAGCTCAGCATGCGCCTTGGAAACCGTAGGACTTTGCTGCTTCCCCTCTTGCTCGGCATTTGCTGACTTTGAAAGAACAGCACATATCTACCTATGCGACGACAAGTTTCTTGCATCCATTTTGGGTGCGAGTCCACATATCGAAAAGATCGGATTCCACTAGCGCTGGAAAAGGAGGACTTGATGGTTGTGCCGGGCTCTTGGTGTTGGGATGATTTTAACACGTTGTTTGTCTTGATGGGAAGGCTCAAACTGGGTCTCGCCTCTACATAAGATCTGGCCTGGATCATTCATGATGCTTTCGGAAAGTTGCGACCTCAGACAGGAAGGACAATATGAACCCCCGTGGACGTTGACACGGAGTGCGCAGTTGCCTTTACGCCCCAGCTATGAACACGACACACGCCGAATGCATGTGGCCACGGTCTCGATACGTGATGATCTTGACGCGACGTAATTGATGTTTCTGTGACCGCTCGGACCTCGAAATATCCAGACTCAGGCAGCAACGTAAAGTGGGCGCAATGGTGGCGAATCTACACTAGGCATTGGAGCAGAGTTCCTAACCTCACTGCGTCTTCGAGATTGCCATTCCGCGAGACTTCGCATCGCCCAGTACGCTAGACTCTCTCAGTCACCTTCTCGCCTTCAATGATTCGTTCAGCAATGGTATCGGCTGGTATCTGATCAGGCGTGTCGTTCGTCAAAGCAATCATCGGCCCAAGCGCTGCCGCCATAAGACCAAGGGTGATACAGCTAAAGACGATATCAGTCAGCTGTGATTTTCGTTGGGAAGAGACAGCATAATCAGCTGTTGGAAATCGACTCACAATCCCACGAGAGTACTAGTACTCGCATTCGTGTTCACCCCATAAGATACTGCTTGGCCCACAGCCTCCAGGCATCTTTCGAAGAGGCCAAGGTTAGCATGTTGCGCCTGGACGTTGGATGAGTAGGTACGGCTTACCGGAATGATGCGCCGTTCCGAACATTCGACTGTGCGTCCGTGGCGAAAGATGAGATGAGCCAATACATGTACGACTGCGACAAGGGCCCAGTGGTCTGGACGAAGAAATACGGCAGAAAAGCCGACGGATACAGGCTATCGTCCCAGTCGATGGCGCCCGGATCGTGCGCATTGAACTTGACTTGCATGACGATGGACCAGATGTAAACACCGAGGTTCAGCAGAACCACTGTGTAGAGACCCAGCTGCGCTCTTCGTCGCTGGCTAAGACTTTTGATATCGAGGATGAAACCGAGGCCGAAGCACCCCACACTGTGTGTCCGATGTCAGCAGGGGAGGACACCAGAAGAGCTTTTTTTTATTTTCTTTTTTATGGTACCCACATGCAGAAGAAAGGCGAGATGAGCGATGACAGAGCACGCGCGCGGACAGAGAAATAATCAGCCAGGTACGTAGACCAAGTGCCACTAGACTGATTGTCAGTCTTTCAGTGCCGGCAGGTTTGGGAGGCTTCAAAAGAACAGCTCTCGGAAGGTGGAATACCTGTAGAAGAATGACCAGAACGCCCAGAGGCCCGAGAGCAGGATGAGTTTCGAGAAGTAAGTCAACCTGATCTGCTTGAACTCCTGCTTGAAGGTGAGAGGCTCGGAGACGAGGATTCGTGTACCGTCGGACCGGACGACGCGTTCAAGAGGAGAAATGAGAAAAGCGAATGGCAGTCTGATCAACGACTCGACTCGTAAGTATGTGACGGACACGATGTCTTGGGTCAAGCTTCCCCGATGACAGGAAGCTACTCACGCTAGGCACTCAATTATCACAAAGGCGATATACGTTTCAGCGGTAACACCACCCTCCTGGCCTTTGGTATGGTTCTTTGCAAGGCTGATCATGATTCGGTCAGTCAAACTGCCTCGACGGGGTCGACACTGGCCTAAGTACTCGAGACGGAGGTGTACTTACTTGATCCCGCCCCCAACTAATTGTCCCAAGTTTCGCGAGACGATCCACAGAGCTAGGTACTTGCCACGGACGCCCGCGGGGGCCAGGGAAAGAATGGATCCAGCTTCTGCAACGTACCAGCAACCGGTTCCTATGCCACTGAAGAAGCTACCAAATATGAGGAACTGCAGGGCAATGTCTGTCAGTAAGGCTGCTCTCACAGCTGGCAGAATCGAGACTTTCACTCACCCACTGGTTTCCGAACTTGCTGTTACAGTAGTATGAAGCGCCACGAATGGGAAATGTCGCGGCCCCGATCACCAGAGACCACTTGACTCCCAGTTTGTTCACTATGGGCCCGCCAAGAAAGCAAACAGTAGCGAGCATGGCATAACTAATTGCGTTTCTGAAAGAGTCTCGTCAGTTCATGATCCCCCAAGACAATGAAGATTCGGCATAGCGGAATGGACTAACGCAGTATTCGACGTGGTTGCCGTGGCAAGGCCTCCTCCGCCAAGTCCTGTTCGGATAGCATGAGCACGGCATCGTGTCCAGAGATTTGGGAAATACGAAGTTCACTCACCTGAGATCGCATCGTCCATGGCCGGCCCGCAGAACGCTTGCACACTCAATAGAAGCATTTGCGTCAGACTGTGCTGCCAGACTCGCTTCCAAAGCGGGACGTCACGAGCGTACTCGTCCATGTCGACCATTCCAGAGGACTCATGGACGACAGGACCCATCTTGACCCGCGATGGAACCTTTTCTCCAAGGCCACCGTCTTTGGCGTTCTGAGATTTATTATGGATTGCAGACATGGTGATGAGGCAGCGTCAGTTCAGTCGCCAAACGCAAGTGTAAATTAAGCCGTGAACGTCGCGGAAATCATATCAAGGCCAAAACCTAGGCGGTTCTCGCTCGACTACCTACAGTGGTAAGCATTTGTAGCTCCATTTTTTCTAGGTCTCTCCGAAAGGGTCAGATGACCTCTACTTATCAGTGGGTCCTGGCACATTTTCCTCGTTCAGGCAGCTCCGGCTCCATATGACTCGGCCACAGCAGACATTCAAAGTTTAAGTATGCAAATGGCAAGCCGGAACTCCAGACTCTCCATTTGATACCTGGTTGCCAAAGAGGAACATTTTTTCGACGCTCACTGAGCGCCGTCGAATAGCTCAACTTTAGCAGCGCTCATAAGAAATCCCCTGCTGCCCGGCGCGTTTGACTTGAAGAGCAGGTCCAAGCCCTTTGCAGCCGAGGATCTGCATGGGATTTAGTGATAAGGCTTTCGAAGCCGATCCGGGTTCAGTATTCCCGGGCCGCTCGACCGGAAGATGAACATGGCGCCGGCAAGTCTGCATTGAGATGCGTATGTATTTGCATGTCCGTCCACTGAGTTCATGAAAGTAAGGGAGTTGTGCATTCTTGGTGTACGACAGCGTAACGATTATCCAAGAGACGATATCTACCATTCCACAGACAACATTGTCTACAAAAGAGTTATACTTGTACTTTGTGAAGGGAACATTGGATTGGCTATTGCCACGAGGCAACCCGCTCGTCCTCCTCGTCGGCACCAGTACAATTTCCATGATTAGTTCAAGGTCCTGCTCTTGACAGTACGCGAGCCGTGACGATATCGTGCAAGACCCACCTTTCGTGACATGACTTGTACAGATCAATACCTAGGTACTATCATTCAGAGCCATTTGGTAAATCCGGCTGATGTAATATGCTATCTTGACAATGCTGAATGCAACAAACAAGGCTAGAGGAATTTTCTGGTCGCTACTAATATCTAGCATTTACAACTTATTAGCTGCAATGAAGCGTACATGGTGGCTAGATTGTCCAGTCCCCACACCCCCCCCGGTCTACCACGGGGGCCGGGGCAGCTTTGAAGGTCGCTGGCTAAGGGCTTAAATTCCAAAAAACCTCACAATAAGATAGAAGAGAACAAACTGCTGGCATTATCTCGAGACGTTGGTGACGGGGAAAATATCGCAGGTCGGGGCTACAAGTACAAAATATCAGATCAATCTACACGGCCGCTCCGAAGCAGGGTGGGTGGCTGATATTCCTGGTAGTGATCTGAATCACGATCAATTACAGCATGCCAACAGCATCAACAATACTATCACTCTGTCACGTCTCAGAGAGAATGTACGGAAGGATCACAAGACCACGGTAATTTCCGAGAACTGCTGGCCCAGTACACGCTACGGGCGCTACTCCAGCCGCTGTTCCGACATGTTCTTCATCGAAAACTGTATCCATCCCGACTGATTCCGGATGCACAAGAGTCTATGGTCGTGGTGCGTTCCAAGGCTGGGCGGGGTGAACCCAATGTGATCCTTCTGCGGCTGATATCAATAGAAGGAAATAGTGCGTCCCAGACAAAGCATGCGTAACCCAACCTATCGTTTGACCAGAGGCTTTCAGCTAGCCCATCCTTCAAGCTAACGCGTCATTTTACCACGCAGTCGGTTCCCTCACTTCTTCCCGCCATCCCAAAGCACCAGCCCCGGTTGGGGTAAGGATGTCAGCATGCCGCTCCTCACCTGTTAATTACTACCTCACAGTCATCGGGGGACCGTTCAAAAAGCCCTCTATTTCGCTCATCCAGCCTTCAGAGGTAGCGTAAATGACTTGCGGTGTAGCCACTGAGTTTTGCTATACACCACGCTACCCGGCAGATACCATACAGCGCTTCACATGGCAAATGCCAAGTAGGTAATAAGCATTCGCCACAGCTTCACTCCGCTTGCACTCGGCGGGTCTCATCCAAGTCTTTGAAGTCCAAGAAGATGAAGGCAGACCCTCTCACGCCCCAAGAATCCCCTCCCTCCGCATCCTCCGGCAATGGAAATGAACAGACAAGTCCTGTCGAAGATGAGCGCGAGGCACTTCCTCCTCCCTACACCCCAAGCGCAAGCACGCGTGTCGCGACGAAAGCCGCTGCGTCGTCACCTTCCAAGAGGATTCCGTCTCCGGCGCCGAGCAGCCCGTCCAGCCTCAACAGTCCCGGAGGGGACACGCCACTGCTGACTCGCGAATGGCGAGCCCAGCCGCAGCCGCAGCAACCAATGCCCTCTGCATCTCACCCCTCGACTCGCGAGGTCACCGATCCCTACGTCTCGCAGCCCGGCATGACGACCTTTCCGAGCCTCGATGACGATCCTTGGAAGAAGTACGACGACAAGCCCGGGTGCTGTTGCAGCAATACGGGAGGTTGCTGCTTCAGCCGCCGCGGGGGTTGCTGCTTCAGCGACACGGAGGGGTGTTGTTTCTCAAAGAACAAGGGCTGTTGCTTTGGCGATCATGGTGGAGCTTTTTTCTCATCTGGCGTACCGGTATGTCTGCCCAGGCGGTCCATTGGCGTGCAAGAGCATCTGCCCGTGCTGACAGATCTGCTTCGACTCACAGGCCCGTCAGCGAGCAACACTTAACTCCTCTTGAGACTGCTGGTTTATCCCGTGAGAGCGGGCATGGTGAAGAGAGGGTGCCTAAAGTTCCTCCTGCCTGACCAGCCGCAATGCAGAAACGAGCGTCATTGATGGCATGTCGTCTTTGCTTTCCTGGATATTTTATGCAAAACCACAGCGGCCCTTCAGGTGCCATATAACACAAGGTTCTAGCCGTTGTATGAATTTCTATTTCTGGAACACAGCCTATGTCAGGGCCTCTCGTACGAATATTCGCCTTTCGCCTAGCCTTGCCCTCTTTGCGAAGGAAGACTCCGCTAATTCTAGCCCCACTCGGATTTCGAACCGGGACAGAAATAGTCTTTGCCCACAATTCAGAGGCTTAAACCCACCTGCTTAGGTCATGAGTCAGTCAATGCACCATGAAGTCCAGACCTTATATTCTCCTATAGGGATACCTACTTGGTAGACATTAAAATGCCTGTCCTAACCTAGCTCCGACTATACGGCGAACTATTTACATATTCTATTCATGCTATTACTAGCAAGTGTTGCAAGCACCTGTGTGCGTAAATTGTAGAAAGTCTAAAGAGTAAATTTATTCCCGAGAGGGGGGGGGGTTCTCAGGACAGGCATATATACCTAGAAAGCCGTTTATATAAGCTATTTCACCCTCGTCACACACCCCTAAGCTATTTATCGCTAGACTAGTAGTTTTACTAGTTAAAATTAAGCCTACTTAAAAGCCTACAATTATCTCAATTGTTTTCTAAAATTCTTAGAGTCTTTTTGCACCTTTAAGCTTATTAAACTAGTTTTTAAAACTTTTTTTAAAAAAAGATAGTATAATAATCACTGCTGGGTCCTATAGGTTCCTAGAGTGCCAAAGGGTTTATATTAGCAAAGACGGTTAAAAGAGTATACTAATTATAGTAACAAAGATACTATTATTTTATAACTAGCAAATAATTACTAGCAATAAAGCTATTTAAAGGTAAATATTTAAATTAATAACTAAAGAGCTATTTACTAAATTTATTTAATGGTAGGAAATATATTTAAATATATATCTAGCTCTTTAATCCTAGACTGCTAAAGTTGCTGGTTGACTACTGCGGTCTAAGGTAGGATTTGTATAGACCGCTCATTGGTTTTTGCGGTTTAAACTCTAACTCTAATATTTAGCTAACATAAGCATATCTAATATAAGAGATGTTTTCTTATAGTAGGAATGTTAAGTTTTGCTATTTTATCTTATATAGCCTATTAGCCTATTTTGTAACCTGCATATTATATAGGTTATAATATTATCTCTTTCTTTAATTCTTTTATTTTAAAAGATTTAGTAAGTTGTTTTATTGCTTTTTTATTATTATTTATCCTTTAAATCTTAACTTTTTAATTTGTTATATTAAACAGAGTTAACAAATTGCGCTATAAAAAATCTAAATAGAGTGCTTTTTTTTAGTTAGCTGTTTTAAATTATTGTTTTAAGATGCTTATTTGCTTTACTTATAAATTCTGCTAGATTTTATGCTTAGTTTTTAAAGAGAATTTGTTTTGTTATGCAAAGTATATTTGCTATAAGTATAAAAATTGCAATATGCAAGGTTTTTTGCTAGCTTAGATGTAAAAGATTACTAAATAATATTTTTTAGCTAAAGCTAAATTAAAGAATGCTAAAGAAAAGCTTAAGCTAATTGCTATAAAAGTTTATTGCTTAAGAAAATAGCGTTGTTTATAGGCAGATAAAATAGCATAGGTTATTTATTATAGTTTAGATATTATTAAAGAGTTAGATTGCTTAAAAGCAGAGAAGGTAAAGTATTGCAAGATTAAAAGGCAGCGTTGCAAAGCTTTTAAGGTTATTTAAAAGGTGATTTTTAAAGAGTTTGCTATAGTAGTAAAAGATTTATTTTTTAGCAAGTTTGATTAGAATTTAATAGTTACCTTAAAAGAGGTATAAGATTAGTTAGGTTTTTTAGATATTGTAGCTAATGAGTTTATTAGTGGTTTTAGTAGTAGACTTTAATTGTTATATTGTTTGATTGTTTGTTTATTAGTATTAGTTAAGCAATTGTTTATAATTTTTTAAGTTTTTAATTAGTTTTTATATATTTTTTGTATAATTATAGTTTCTTTACTTAATAAGGTATTCTTATGTTTTGTTTTGTGTTTAAGAGTTAAAGATTTGTTTAACTTTATATTCTTTTATGCTGTACTGATTGTTTGCTTTAATTTATATTTTAAGTTAAGTATTTTATAATGCTAGTTTTAATAGTGTAATATAAAAGATGTATATATATAAGTATATAGTGTTTAGTAATAAAAGTTTATAATCAATATTTAAAAGTTTTTATAAAATTCTAAAAGATTTGATTTTTTTTATAATTAAGTTTATTATTAAGGCATTATTTTTTAAGATTTTTGCAAAGAAGGTAAATTTTATCTTCCTCTTTAAAGATTAATCATTTAATCTTTTTTTAGTTAGCATATTTAGTTATTTGTTTTTATATAAAAGAAAGCTAACGTAGTTATACATTAAGCAACACAAAACATCAAACAACACACTTTTCTCCTTTATGCAACCTACCCACTTTAGCGCATTATCTTTCCATAACCACCTATAAAATTTGCTCTAAAAAAAAGCCATATTATCCTTGCTATTAAAATAGTTAAATTATTAAAAAAAATCAGCTAAAAATGCGCTGCAGCGCTATATAATATCTCTTATACCACCTTTAGCTATTATATAAAGAGCAAAGCATTGCGCTTAATAATATGCTTAAATAAAACTATTCTAACTAAGCTAAAGAAGAAAGCAATTGTTAAATACATTTTTGATTAAGATATATAAGGGTTTTTGCCCTAGATTACTAATATAAGAGATATAGTTAACTATCTCCTTAAAACGCATACCAAAGGGCGCATTAAAATGCGTTAGCTATATTGCTTTATTATACAACGCTCTAAGCTTAAAATATATATTAATTGCGCTTATAATTACTAAAAAGCTTATTATAAAAATCTAAAGATTTTAAGCAACTAGTTTTGCTTATATGCAAATATAAAAGCTAAATATAAAGTATAAGATTATAATACCTATAACTTTTATAAAATTAGCTTTATAAGAGGCATAATTTAATTATTTATGGTAATTATATGCGCGAAACGCATTAGAAAGCTAAAATTAGTGTAGCTTAGCAATTAGAAATAGGCAATAGCAATAGTTTATATAAGCAGTAATAAATATACAATGCTGCTATTTTTAATAGTTTAGGGTAGAAATTATTTTGCTAACTAATATACTTAAGCTAAGTTTCTAAATAATTAAATTATTAAAATAACTTTTAATAAATAAACTAATAATAAAATAAGCATTAAATAGCTATAGCATTTTAATTAGTTTTTTAAGCTATATATAATAAATATATATTAGCTCTTTGT